>JACJUY010005646.1:22800-57958 GCA_014220935.1 Platorchestia sp. MABIK | reverse complement strand
TGTGTGGGGGGATGAGTAGGATGGATGTGTGGGGGGATGAGTAGGATGGATGTGTGGAGGGATGTGTAGGATGGATGTGTAGGGAGATATGTAGGATGGATGTGTGGGGGGATGTGTAGGATAGATGTGTGTATGGGATATGTGTGTACGCTCATCGGGGGTTTTGATCATCACAGATGCAAGGAAAATGAATAAGAAATATATAACCGAAACATTGGTATTATTGGATCTACATATTGCAACATTGCTAGAAAAAAATCCTGAACTGTAAGTGTATCGTCGTTACTTGAAATGTAAATATTTATTAATGTTAACAATAATTATCAATAATTTCAATAGTTTACATTCGTTTTTCTCGGATTACTGATCGATTTCATAAACAATAAAATACGCCCGTTCATTTTATGAAAAAAATTATAATTGATGTACAGACACAACTGAAAAACAAAATAAAACTAGTTCCAATCAATAAAACGCGTACCTGTATTGCACAGTAACTTTAAACTGTTACCGACCCATTCATTTTTTTGGCAATTTTTTAAATCAACTTATTTATTCAAAATTGCGAAACTCAGGTTAGCTTAAATGAAATAGACTGATTTCTAGGAAATCTCAGGAACGCTCAGGTTAGCTTGAACTACGACACCGAACACCCAATGTTACCCACATTTTATCTTGGTACGCTACACTGCCAATCATGAATGCCTTCCTCAACGTTAACATGATCAGAAAAGTTTGGCATTTCCCGATGTTGTAAAAGATTCTCAAAATTCATTCTTACCTTGTTCGTACGCTCAATAAAAAATTGAATTTTTAAGTACATCTGCAACACAGGCCGATAAGATGGTGTTATACAACGAACCAATTCCATAGCAAAACAAATTCCATGTCATGTCTACGCGCTGGAGTGAGTTGTCTTTGAAAAAAGCATGCACCTATGAGCGGAATTATGCTTTACTCGCCCATTCGAGTCAAAGAACTCGCTTCCATGCCTAATATTCTTAAAAATAGAGATTCATAATCCTAAGGGTGCGCCTCCATGACATTTACGCCAGAACTATAAGTCAACACTGACCGCAATTGGTTGTAATGAAGTTCGATTTTCAACTCGAATTTAAAGTCAATTTTAGTTGGCAATCTTGAAAATAGCAAACATTTAACTGAATCGTGGCTTTCTTTAGCTTTGATTAAGTATTAATGAAAATTAATTTTGCACCTACTGGTGGGTCAGCTGCATTATGGAAATCATATCCGTGGCCACCGGTAGCTCACGTTGCGGTCAAAGTGTTAAGTCTCAGTATTGCGCCTAGTTCCTGGCGTAAGGGTCTCTCAGGGGCGAAAAAGACTGGTGTGCAGCTCAATATTGGAAGTACGCTTCGTAGCCAGCAGGCAGGAACAAAGAAGGTTTGATGAGCATCCTGGTGGACACGATGGGGGCGGAGGTCGACCAGGCTCCCCAATGTACTCCAGAGACGTCGACGTCGCTGACGAAGTCACCGTTCAAGAAGCTTTCAGGGCCGTTAGGTTGGCAGTCATAGTACCACCAACCTCCTCCAAGTCTGAAATTCCCAACGCCAAGTCTATTTAATTTTCAGTCGAAAAGGTATACTAAGCGAGATTGTCTAAAAACTTTTGTCTACTCTCGCTGACCAGTAGTAAGGTCAGCCTGTCTTGCAGCTATGTACAAGTCATAACGAAGAATTGAGATTAAAAGCCAAATATTTCAATTCCACCCTCCACTTTTTAGTTTCATGATGTTATTTATGCATCATTTTTAGTGTGGCATTCGATTAAGAAAGATTATGAAGCACCTTCAACCAAACCCTCAAACTCGCACGCAGCATCCACCCGCTCGACACTAGCCTGAAATGATTTACCAATGAACACTATTCTCTAAAATGGTTTCTAATGTATTAAATATATTAGCTCGTGGTACATTCAATAATTAGTTTTGTGTGCTGTACCAGAGTAAAAACCCGAGTGCGCACCTAGCTGCGCAGTTGTCCTGGGCGTAGTCGACATCTCGGTCGAAGGTGCTGAACAGAGCGCCGTCTGATGCTCTCAGGCCGTCCCCTGCAGAGCCTTCAACGAATCTGGGAACGATGTCAACAAAAAAATACACTCTTATGCCCTCTTCACTCTCATGGCATTGAAAAATTAAAGCCATTTAATAATTCCGCTATTATTTCCCTTTCAGTCTCGTTGCCTTGAAAAAATATTGTTCAATGCTACCAGAATATTCTTCACCTTGGTACTTTTCAGAAACAGAAGCTCAGGAGTGTGTGTACTATACTTTCATACTTTCAATAGAGGTATTGATCATAGTATCTATTCGAGAATTATTTAGTTCTTAGCTAGTGTTATACCCGTTACCCAGCATTTTCATAGCCACAATCCATTTTAAACGATAATTATCATTTATCTGCATTAGCGAGTGAGGCGTTTTCTCTTTATAATAATAGAACGATGGGCTTACCTTCCCAAGTGCAGCTGGAAGTAATTATCGACACTGAAGCTTTCATATAATGCAGAAGCAGTCCGCCCACTTTCATCAGTAACCTCAACCAAAAGTTGATACGGCCTTTGGGTCGTGAGGAAGTTTAAGCAATCCAGGCCCATCCAATATCCGGAGTGAACATTGCCAAATCCAGTGCTGTAGTCGCGCAAGCTTCTGTCAAAAGTCTCCGCTGTTTCACGATTTCGATCTTGAATTACTACCCAGAAGCCATCACAGTACACTTCACAACCTGTACTTTGGTAAGTGCATAACTCGAGCGTGTCCTCTACTTCAGTCTCTCTGGAAACTTCATATGAATCTCTACGAAAACGTTTTTTTGTCCCAGAGTTAGCCATAAGTCCCAATTCATAACTGGAACTCAAATCAGATGAAACTTCATCGTAAGATGAATACAACGTTTCGTAATTGTCTATTCGATCCCCGTAAATTGAACCGAATTGTTCTCCAAAAGAGCTGCGAACATCGGTTGATCCATCAAGGTAGTCTGAATTTGCGAGTGATTCTAGTTCCAAATGATAATCCCCTTGCTGTTGGGTGCCATAGCTATCCGAATAACTTTCATATGATATACCTGCTTGATGAGCACTTGCATCTTTTAACAATTGATAGTTTGAGATTTCTCCCCCATCGGCACCGATATCGAACAAACGAGAATTCTGGAAATTCGATAGACCATCCCAACTGTTCTGAACGTCACGTGAGCCACTATGAGGATAGCTAAAAGTTCCTTCGCTGTTTTGAATGTCGATTGAGCCGCTAGATTGAAGATCATCATAGTAGTAATTACTAGCTGGAAGATAATCCAAAACAAGTTCATCGCCGTCTGGATTACCATACTCTACGCTCAGAGGATGGCTCAAAATATTTTGAGATTTGAAACTAGAAAGTGCCCCCTTCAGTTTACTCGGGAAGGTGTCCGACAAAAGATATTCTTCAGCATATTCAGAGTCTTTCTGGAAAGTGCTAGGAGAAGGTGGATCATCATAAAAAAGTTCTTCGGAATCATAGTACGATTTACCTACGCCTGGATATTCTACTGAAGGTACGTTTGGGAAATTGATTTGTCGTAGACGTCCATCCACATAATCCCACTGTGGAATGCCTGGTTGCTGGTCGAGTGGATGGGGTTGTGATGAGAAGCGTTCCGCGGTCCGATAATTTATCCTGTTTCCGTATTCAGAGTAAAAATCTGTTGAAAGATTGGGGTTACTCAAAAGGTCTTCTTGGTAACTAGATTCTTCATATGCTCCTGTGAAATCAGTGTCGATATCAATTTGAGGAAGAGAATCAATGTAAGACAAAGGAGCAGCATCAATTTCTAAAAAACTTCCGTCAAAGTTTTGGTGCGAGTTTCCTAGATTTCCGTGAAAATTTAAATAATCGTCATTTGGTAAATCATACTCGTAGAGTAGTTCTAGGGCAGAATCATTTGGGTCATAAGTGCCGACACTGTTGACGTTTGAAGAATCTTCCACATCTGTTGTATCCAACAAGACGGAAAGCTGATCGTAATTATATGATTGGCTTTCAGGTCTACTGACGTATTCTAGATAATAATCGTGTCCATTGTCGTCGTAGTAACCATCCTCCAGCTCTGCTAAGTAATCCGTGACTAGGTAGGAAGGCGAAGGGTTATCCTCTTGACTGACTAAAGAATTACCAATTTCGGAGAGTCCAACATTTTCATAGTTTTCATACGTAAAGCCATCACTGATTAAATATTCATCTGCAGCAGAGTCTCTGTAATCGTATGCTTGGGAGTCAAGGCTACTTAATAACTCTTTGCGAATTGTACGCGGTGCGTTCTTATAATCACCCAAATAATCTATAACGAGAGTTGGAATCGAAGATGAGTCTGTACTGAGTGGAACAACATTTCCAGGTAGATTGAAACTCCCACCTATTTCATGTTGTGCAGTATTGCCGGATTGTGTGTCAAATTTTTTACCTTGTCCTAAAAATGAAAGCTCAAGTTCTGGATAGTTAGAGTTCTGGGCTGGCCTCCTGTTTCCCCAAAGTGGGTTTGTGGCAAATCTTCCTGGAATCCGATCACTAGAATGCAAATTTCCTTTTATATTGTCGAACTTGTCACCACTGGATCCACTTATTCCTCCTGTGTTCAGAGCAGTCTCCTTGTTGATTAAGGGAATTTCAAATGGTCTAGTTTTGATAATGTGATCAATTATTGGCTGCTTGAATATTGACTCTCGTTGACCTGTGGGGGTTTTCTTAGGAGACTGAGGCTTCTGTACATTGTAACGATTAGGCAACCTTTCACCATCATTCAAAATTTCTTTCCACGATTCTTGGTTTGCGAAAGGCCTCTGATGGGGAACGAATGTTTCAGCTTTGGCACTTGAACCTCCAATTGGTATATCAATTGCTTGAGGGTCCCTAGTCTGAGTGATGAACTCATAGTTAACGGTGGAGTAATTTTTCACTTTGGGGTAAAGAGCCTGAACCCATGACGTTCCATGCGTGGGCAGTTTATTTGATGTTGGTCTATGATCATCGTGCACAGTCACAGACGGACGTGAAAACGTCTCATGATGTGGTTTATGTTCCTCAGGTGCAGCTTTGTTATCAGGTACTTGAATTGAAATTGTTGACTGATACTGGACTTTGTTACGGGATGGTACTGCAAATTTAGAGAAGAAATTAGACACACCAGTGTTAGGGCTACTTGGAGCAGCTAGTTTTCCCGCATCAGGCCTCTTCGGAGTCGAGAAACGAGAAGTATCTGGATAGTAAGAAAATTCACCGTGGGGATCACGAGATGGGAGCACGATGTTATTCACTCCGGCGTAAGGTGTGGCGTAGTTTCTTTCAGGAGAAAAAATTTTTGGTTTAACGATATGTTCTTGAGAGTGTCGAACCGCAGTAGGGTCTTGAATTTCTATGACTTTTACGAAAACTTCCGGATTTAATTCTAAGGGTACTGGATAAACTTGGGAATTTGATTTCTTTCCGAATGAAAAGTTTAATTCCGGTCTGCCAGAGTTATGAGGTTGCTTTCCTACAGGCTTGTATTGATCATATGTCACGGTTAATGGTTTGGAGATATTGACGGATGGGATCATCTTCGATCCTAGTTCAAACTTTGGTTTCGAGTAATAGTGATTCACTGGTTTCGGTTCAGGAGCTTTAGGTACACTGAATTTCTGTGGCGTAGTTTTCGAGAAATGTGGTCGTTGTTTTCGATCTTGTGAATAACTTATTACACCAGCTGGCCTACTTTTTTCGAAATTAATAGTGAACTGTTGTATCGGAACTGCAGGTGTTGTCATCACTTCCTGCCCTGCTGTAAATGTTTGCGGTTCCTTCGAATCTAATGTAAAGGGTCTGAAGCTAGGTCGAGGGTATTTGATGGTGGGAGGGTATTGCTTTTCAACAACAAAAGAGAATGGCTTGAAAGAACTCACGTGTACAGCGTCTTTGATGGGTTTTATCGGAATGCGATTAGTGGCAGACACAGAATGTTTTTGCGGTTTTGCAACGCTTGCGATGTTATGACGCGAATATTCTTTGCCGAAATCTTCTGGTTTAGACTGGTGAGGAATGCTGTAAAACTTTCTTGGAATTGTATAATCAACAGCAAATTCACTAGGTATGGAAGATACGACGGTGTTGGGGCGCTTTCCGACGAAAATCGTTTCAGGGAAAGTTGGTTTTCTGGACACCGCATGTTTTTCATCCTTATGCAGCACGGGGATCATTTTGTTCTGGTATTCGTCTCTAACGTTAGACCACAAAGAAAGGAGCCGATCACAGCCATCACCAACGTCATCATGAACACCGTGGATGAATTCAGCGTCTATGTTCTCAAAAGACGAAATCAAAATTTCCAATAAACTAGTAAGCGTTAGAAGCTTTGACTTCTGTTCGCCGCCAGCCATGATCGTGGACAACAATTCTTGAAGAGAATTTTGAGAGACTCCACTATCGTTGATGATCACGATATCATCTCCGGCAAAAAACATATTAGGTGTCTGAGATGTAAACGGTTCTTGGTCCCCTACTTCTAGGTTTTTCGGAGTGTGCCCCGAGCACTGGGCAGCGTAGGCGCTGCAGAACTGCTGCACCTCGCGAGCTCTGGTGCACCCTACCGCCAAGCAGGGCACACACAACAGCAGCCATGTTATAGCCCCGAAAATTTTGCTCGCTGGAGCCATTTCTGTGGAAACAATAGTTCTAACTGTTAGCATGGTTATTCTAACCTTTAAGCGAGAACTGTATTGATATTGATCAAACTCAAAATTTGTGGTACATACATTACTGATTTATCGACACACAATCATAGAAATGTTTCACGACCAACGAAATGTTTCATTTTACAGCACAGCGAAGATGACATATAGACATTGAAAGTGATTGCCCATACAGGGATTAAACTTGAGCACTAAGTAAACCAAGCAAATTTTCCTTGTATAATTTTTGTGCATCCATGTGATGTTCTGATAGTCTTCAAAAGTGCAAACTTTGTGAAAGTCTCATAAAAAATCGTCACGAATTCTTACACAAATTTATAATGTGAAAATTAAGCCAATTTTATTTGAGAAAACAAATTTTGCAAACGTTTGCATTTTCAATGGGATTTGTATTCCCTAAATTAATTATACGAATAGATGATGAAGCTTTTTAAATTGCAACAAATATACTAAAATATTAAGTATTGCATGTCAACTTTGAAACATCAGCAATGTTATATAAATATTTTGTCAGGTTAGCGACTTCATGTGCTAAGAGTAAGATAATGACATTCATGATATTGAGAGCAGAATACTCTCAAAATTTTCACCTTAATTAAAGTATTTATATTGGATGGATGTGCACCAGTAAGTCCGCTAAAATTAATCTATTTCAACTTGTTTTCCAATGTAGGTGAAATTGACTCAAAACAACTTAGTTGATGGTTTTAGGACGAAAATCATTCGTACGGACAGTAATTCTGGAGCTCCTTATTCGATCTTTACAGTTAGTAGCAAAATTATCTTAATGATGCAAAATTAGCTGAGGGACTTCAAAAAGTACACGGACAGCGTAGGAACTGAGAAGACTCTTCTTCTCAACGAGTTGCAGCTACTATAGATATGCTCGAATCCTGGCTGCAGTCCTTCAACTATCGTCAAAGATAATACGAGAATGTTGAATCGAAATATAGTTAGTACAGTAATTGGTTTACAAATAAACTATAATATCATAATAAACATTACACCAACAGAGTATAACACCTTTGTCAGGGAATTCACACGGCTTTTCCACAGGATAATCTGAAATAAGATTCCGCGCCGAGGTGACTTCCTCAAGAAGAGTTTAAATAAAGCTGGGACAATTTTAAAAATGAAAGTTTTCTTCACAAGAAATTCCACAGTTCAAATGTGACCTCTTCGGAATATTGAGTTGGCCAAAGATGAGTTGTGAAATCTTAGGTAGATTTTCCCTGACATAATTTTTTGTGTTCTTTTGTGAACAGGTTAATTTATTTTCCAAGTCGAGTCATCAACATTGTTTTCGACAATGTTCTATACTTTCACCTCCTGAGACTTGACCGTTTAACACTTATTGAAATTATTTACTTTGGTGATTTCTGCAGAATATGGCTAATAGTTAAAAGCTGTAAGCATTTATTGTGTGACAGGGTTCATCAGCGTATTAGTTCCTTTCTTTCATTTTGAACATTAACCATGATGAATATATAGATGGAAAATTTATTTGATAATGAATTACGAGATGAACTTAAATTGCTATCTGCTTGTGGGCAAACCAAGTACGTCGTTGACGCAGCAAGTCAAAATCATTCATACATGCAACAAACCAATAATTAATTCAGTATTATGCGTATTCTTACGCTTGTATACCTATCCGAGACACGCGTTAACGGCCATCATAGTGTAAAATGTGCTCGAATATTATCAAGTATCAATTGATAATTGAATGAAAATTCTACTATTATCAAGTACCAACTGCTAGTTGAACAAAAATTTTTAAAGTTCTCGGTAGTTAATTAAAACTCATCACAAATTATGAGACTATTAGGACAAAAACATATACTATTAAGACTATTATATAGACTATTGAGACTATCTGAGACTATTAAGAAAAAATGTTTTAATCCCATTATTTTAAAACTCATAATTAGGAACTAGACACATAACTATAATTATCGACCCACTGTAATTATCACAATAATTATCGAGCCACTAGCCACTATAATTATCGAGCATTCGAAAAAAGAATCGCCCAACTCATGTAATGGAAATAAAATGTGAAAACGCGAATGCTGTAAGCCTGATAATTTTGGTCTTACAACCCAAAATTTACATTTAGTACTTAAGGGTTTCATAAAGCTTTTTATTCAATTTAAATTTCTTGAAAGTGGAAACTGGCGATGTGAAATTTTCTTCTTACAAAACTGCACTGAATCGGCAATAGAAAGAATCCAAACCATTCTGCAAAAACAAAATACTTTGATTGGAAAAACATGTAAACGAAATGATTCTTCACTTCGAGAAGAACAAAGTTAAGGAAAAGTTAAGATCCTCCACAGGCGATTTACTCAAGATTGTAGAAACATATTTCTATCAGTACACTTTCTTTTGATGAGTTATTTATTATAGAAAGAGATTAAGCTCTCATCGGCACAGCCTCAATAATGAATTTAGACCCAAAAGTTTCAAAAAATCCCTATTTTGTGTACCTAGAAACTCAAAAATCTTTCATAATTTTCTAGACACAAACCTGCGCGAATGACCAGACCAGGAGTCAGAGCTCCGCCTGCTACCGCCGTCCCAGCCTATATAGCACCTCCGCACACAACCCCGGCCTGGTGTAGGCAGCTCGTTAGTCCAGGGCTGCATTCTGTGCGCGCACCGTGAACTGCAAACGTGATCTTGACCTCCAATGTGCTCCAATGTGCAACATGTCATATGCTGCTGCTCCTCAGTCCGTGACATTGGTTTTTCGTTTGAGCCTCGACACGGCGTGGCAGAGATACCGCACAGGGTTGGCAGACACAGCAACGTTTGATATCCACTGTTGTGGCTCTGCGGTAACGCTCAGAGATAGACCAAACGACGTGTTTCTGAGCTAGGTTTAGTTGTAAAAATGGGAATCAAGTAAAATCTGAGGTATATATAGAGAGAATAAAATGATTAAGATTTCAGTCCCAGCTATCATTTCGTTTTCACACATGTGTATCTCAAGCAAAGGAAATTTATGAAAATGTGTAAAGTAATTCTGCGCTACGTGAGCTATCCAAATCAATAGTATGCCATCACTGGTAGTGTTTTAATTTTAGAAGGATATGAACTTGTAGTGCCTGTACTTCAGTCACCTCTCAAAATCTCATCTAGTCATTTTAAATTCATGCACATCTGATTAAAAAATGTGAGACTGAATGTTCTTTTGAGGAACATCATTTGAAAAATAGTTCATTTACCCAAATACGATCTGTTAAATATTGTGATATTGTTTTTTAAGACAATGAATTGTGAATACTGTTGTATTTTCAGCCACTGTTAAGTAAAATACCAGAAGCATTTATAATCCCCGAACACAGTGATAACACTGTATAATGGATTTAATAGAAGACGGCTTTTATTTTAGTGAATAGCATCTTTTCCCCTGGATTGTTATTGTTACATTTGATTTTAATTATCATACCCGTTTGCGACTAATGTTCCACAGGAATGATACAATGCTGGATGGAAGCCATGGCTTTGAATTTTGATAAAATCTCAAAAAATTCAGAATCAATAATAATGTGAAAATTGCAATACCTTAAGATAACGTGAGAGCTCTGCACAGCAGGGAAATTTGTGGTATGTGAATGCCGATGTACGTTTGTGAGGATGTCTTTGTTTTTAATGATGTGTTTGTCTTTAGTTATGTATTTATCTTTAGGGATGTCTTTGTTTTTACAGCTGTATGTCTTTAGCGATTTGTTTTTAGTAATGTCTTTATTTTCAGTGACGTGATTATCATTATTGATGTCTTTATCTGTAGGGGTGTATTTTTCTTGTGTGATATGTTTCAATTTATCGACGTGTTTATCTTGGTCGGTGTGTTTGTCTTTAACGCTGCTTTTGTTTTTAGCGATGGATTTGTCTCCTTTGATGTGTTTGCCCTCTGTTGTGTGTTTATCTCTTGTGATTTTTTGTCTTAAGTGTTGTGTTTGTCTTTAACTTAGTGTCTGTTTTTAGTGATGTGTTTGTGTTTTGTGATTTGTTTAGACTTGCTATTGTTTAGATAATTATTTCTGTCATAAAATTTTGACGGCTTTGAATCAAACGGCGACTGTCACCCAATTTCATGTGTCAATGTAAATGAAGATTCTCCTGATTGTGTAATTAAAGACTGTGCCCTGTACAGAGTTCCCATCAACGACCAACCGACTCGTTCCTACCCTCTGCATTTAGCATATTTTTAATCTTTTAGAGCACTAACCTAGAATATGTGATTTCATGTTTTTTTCCCACACACGCTTTCGACTCAATCTTTTACTGCGTTTTTTATTGAGTGTATTCTTCAGGACAATTTTTCCAAAACCATGATTAAAACCAAGATTACAAACCAAAAAATACCAGCTCCGCAAAGCAGGAGCACTTCCGTTTATAATGATCAGAAAACCGCTCTCTTTACACCGAGAGAGACGACCACGTCACAAACACAATACCATTTAGTCTTTTTTCGTTAAGACAAAACGGATGACGAAACAACTAAATTTCTTTAGTTTTCAGAACACTTAGTCCCATTTACCAATCCGAGATCTACAATGAATCAGATGGCATCCGGTGCAGAAAGGAAATTTAAGGTATAAATTTGAATCAAATATTCAAAGTAAAGAATTTTAAAAATAGTCTTTTCAAATGTAAATTTATATATGTTTACCTTCATCTTCTTTCGCCCTACATATACATTTAAGTGAAGAATTATTCTTAAATCACTAAGTCGATTAGGTTTCTTAGAAACCTATATGTAGACATTTTATGGCTATTTGTTACGTATGAACGACATCAAACTGCCACAATGCTTTTATTATCTTATGAACCAATGTTTGTATAAGATAATAATGAGTGAATGAGAAACCTAAAAAATCTTTGTTGTCAGACTTTAACTTGATTTTCCTGATGTTTCCATCAGGAAATGAAGGTACTGACTCAGTCAGTCGCCCTACAATCTAACCCCTAGCCATCCGTACGAATACCACATATTGACAAGTCGGTTAGTCTTGGCCACCTAGGCAGAGTTGAGAAGTAAGTAAGCCAACTGAGGGACTGAAGCTTGGTGCTTGCAATTTCACGACAGTTGCGGCAAGGCAGGTAGACACAAATCCACGCAGGGAGCCAGGCAGCAGAATGCAAACTGCAGCGATTCCACCATGCAACACTTAAGAACGTTCTCCAATCCCGGGAGCGAAACGGAGGGCCAACACCCAACACCAGCTGGAGAACAATAATGACAACGAAATTAATTTAAATGAAAAGAACAAACCACTGCTTGAAATACAATTGAATCAAAAAATTGAAACAGTTATTTCACTGGGAAGTACCTTATTTATGTCCATCAAGGGAGCCGACAGCAGAAAATCTAAGCGAAGGACTTGAGCTGCGATGACAAGCACGTACTGCCGGAAAAAAGTTACTCAACATTAAAACCAGACTTTTCGACAATTACAAGGAACTGATGAAACAAAAACCACAAGTCAAAGACTACGAATTCTATGAATATGATTAATATTTGTAATTTACAATTAATTACCAGCCTGAACTTATAAATAGCACTCAGTGAATGAACTTTTAGGCGAAGAATGATTAAGGAAAGGTTAGTTGAAATCAGTAAGAGGCAAGTGTCCCTAGCGGGAAAGATAGTAAGTATAGAATGAGATTCAAATGCTTTAGAAATAAGATAAGAGAGTTATGTTCGATACCAAGTCGCTTGCGCAACCAAGAAGCTAGATGAACAGAACTCGTTAATTAAGTTAAGTTAAGTTAAGGTGGAAAGTTACCGGAGTAACATTAACGGCCAAAAGAAAGAAAAGAAAACCAGTTTATTTCCAAAAAAGGTGACACATGAGATACATGACAACATGTTGATTTTTAAAAAATTTTCTTATATAAGACGTCCTTAGACAAACGTACCATACGAGGAGTAATAATAGACAAACTATACGTGGTCTACTATTAGACATATTATACGAGGTGTACTAGTAGACAAACCGTACGAGGTGTACTAATAGACAAACTATCCGAAGTGTACAAATAGACATACCATACGAGGTGTACTAATAAACAAACCATTCGGGGCGTGCAAATAGATTAACCCTGTCAAGGGCTAGTTAAATCAAAGATATCATTTCTTGAATATTTTATATCCCAATAGATGGCTGACAACTTATAAATAATTTAAATACTACTAGAGAATTCTTCGGAATTCCTAAATTATTAGTTCAATCGAAGTAAGAGAAGACAAAAAACGCAATGCCATAGCAGATTGAAAAACCGTCGTAAATGACTATCAAGTATTGAGAAAAGGTTAGTCACAAAGTAATTTATAAAGAACATCACGCAACACAAAACGCACATCTACAAACGCGTAAACTAACTTACACGCAAAATGAAATTCATGGCGTGTTCAGCATACGCACAGAGAGATAATTTTAGTTCATTTGTTGGTTTATATTTTTTATTTTTTCTATTCAGAGATGCGCCCTCTGGGGTAGTGATAGATCTATTTTTGAATCACTAAGCAAGTGCAATAAATATATTTATTTCTGAAATATACTTCAGTGTGAACTGGTCGCAGAGCTTTAGGTAAAATGTAATGTGTCCTGAGGTTTTGATTTGACGCAAAAAATAGAAATAGAAACATATATATGCATATGTGTGTATATACATGAATATGGATATGTGCACACACACACACACATAAACATTACATGTATGCGTGCGCACACACACATACACGCACTCACTTACACACACATATTCATATACAGGGTGGCGCATAAGTAACGCACCCTTTTAAAAAATTAATAATAAATAAACTATGAAAGGTATAACGATAGGGTTAATTGCAAACGATAGAGGAACTCTTAAAGTTTATTTACATGTCGTATCCTGTCTACAGATACCCAGTGTATATTGCGGTAATAAATCTTTAAAAGTTACCTTCAAAAGGGTGCGTTACTTATGCGCCGCCCTGTACATTTACGCATTAAAAATGAATATAAGAAAATAATAATAATCAAATGACAGTCAAGCTCAGTGTAATCGTAAGAGATAACCTGAAGAAAAAATGAATAAAAGGAAAAAGACTTCGAAAGACGTAAAATTGAATGGTTTTTAATTTCCGAACAGAAATTTTAAAGAAAACTCAAGTTACAGTCGAGGAATAAAAACAAAAAAAAATCTCGGGTTTCATTCCCTCTCGATACTCTCTGCAACATCATGCGGATATAGGTGCGTGGGATAAAATGGAGCTACAGTGTAAGCCGGATTTCACTTATAAGTAGTAAATATCTACATAATTTTGGCAGATACGCGTAAACAAACATATACTCAAAAATATAAATTCACAGCTTGTTCAACATACGGACAGAAAGACAATTTTTCCAAGATTCATATACATAAATTGCGCTTCATTTCATTTATTTAATTGTATTTTTCATTTTTCCTATTCACAGGAACGCTCTCTGAGGCAGTGATAGATCTATTTTTGAATCATTTTGCGAGAGCAATGAAATTAATTAATCGGATTGTTTTCAAGTAAAAAATAGAGATAGAAACATATTTATATATTTATGTAGATATACATATACCTATATACGTATACACAAATATATACATACATGGGTGTGCGTACATATGTATGCTCACACACCCACACATATAATAATATATATATAGGTATTGAAAAATAACATAAGGGAAAAAATATTAAAGATGAAAAGATAAAAAACAACTTATCTCCTACTACATCGAAAATGACAATCGAGCTCACTGTAATCGTAAGAGATTATTTAGAAAAATAATTAAAAAGAAAAAAGAATTCGAAAAACGTACAAATGAACTGGTTTTTAATTTTAAAATATAAATTTTTAAGAAAGCTCAGGTTACAGTCAAGAAATAACAAAAAAAAATCTCGAGTTTTACATCCAATCGGTATTCTCCTCAGCATTGTACGGACATGGGTACATGGGATAAAATGGAATACTATTGTGGCCGGATATCACTTCTGAGTGGCTAGCAAAGTTAATTAATAAATTAGCCAAGTTAATTACCAGGGACACTTAGACAATTTTAAGCTAAAAGTAAGCAACTTAAATAAGGAAAAGAAACTATTCACCTAAACTAAAGTAACTAAAGAGATAATAGACACAGGAAGAATTAAAGAAAACAATTGCCCAAATTCTAGCAAAGTACTTTTGCTCCGCCATCACCGTCCCGCCACCAGTGAAGAACACAGCGTAAGCCACGTCGCAGCCTGACGCTCCACGGAACACCTTCCAGAGAAGGCTTCAAACTAGCCTCAGCCAAAAGACAATTAACTTCACACCTGCTGCGTTTAAAACCACAAGAGACAATTTGTTTAAAGTAAAGATTCAAAGATGCAAAAGCATTCTGCTAAACCTCCTTACGATTCGACAGTTCGACACAACCTGAACAGCTAGAACCACAGACTCACAAAGCAACGTTCTCGACAAAGGCATATCTGACCCATAACCTGGAGGAATAATTTTCGAAATCATCTCCCCTCCATCGAAGATCGAAACTGTGAACCTTGCCCATGAGCCTCTTCAAGGGCGCTGGAATCACTCTTGGCTGACAACAATTAGAGTATCTGGAAAAGGGCTGCTTTTGACACAACATTGATAACTGGCCTTGGACCCATACAGCTGAAGTTGCCTTAGCAAATCTACAAGTGGGTCATACCGGAGTGTCGCATACTTTCTTTCATCACAACATGAGGTTTATTTAGTTGTAGCTGCAAACTACAGTTTCAGTAGCTTTAGACTACCAAGGCAGGAGAAAGAGACACTCTCGAACGCACGTGTCCGTTTACTGGCTCTTTCGGTTGCACACTTCCTTTCAAAACCAGCCGTGGCCGGAAGTCAGGCAAGAGGGCGTAACAAAGACTTCCGGAGCTCGCAAAGGAAGAGCGTAATAACAGCTTCCTGAGCTCGTAAAGGGGAAGCGTAACAAAGGCTTTCGGAGCTCTTACTCACAAAACCAGTGCCACAATATAACGACGCATATTTTAATATACTCGTACGCGTGCAACACGGAGTCAAATCTCATTCGGTCCGTGTTGAGTTAGGTGATAGCCTTCCTTGCAAATGTTGCTCTGTTGAAACCATTGTTTGCTTTGCTTGCACTTAGATTGTCCTAACCGTGCAGCTCACCTCTCTGATCTGAATACCACTTCACTCCCGATAAACAATTCTATTTCACTGGAAAACTCACTTGGATGAGGTCCCTTTTCAGGCCCAGTACATGAACAGATCATTAGAGCAGTTCTCAACTATCTAGCATCCTGTGGTAAAATTCATACCCTGCATGTACATTAATCCTACATACGGCAATCGATAGCTAATGTTTGTGAATCTAACAGCTGTGGACATGCTAACACCAAAATCTAATGCTATCTCATCACTCCTACGCCATTAGGTGTGCTCCACTGAGGCGCAATGCAGTCGTGCTGCAAAGATCCAAGTTTTAGGATCTTTGTACTAATCATTGTACAATGTACGTTGCCACATATCCCCTTATGACTTAAAATTCTCTTTCACTCTCTTAGGGCATTGCCCGAAAGATTTCCATTTATCATAGAAAAAACTATAACAAGAGCTCAAATTTGATTTTGCCGATACTGGCAGCTGAAGCTTCAGGCTGTATCAGTGAACTCGGAGCACTCGTGGCTTGTTATGCGGATGCTGTAGGCGTACATGTTACACGGGTAATCGAAAAAATTTGAGAACGTAAATACCTCTGGCTGTACAGCGTGGGACATTTATGAGTAAAATAAATCTTAAAATTCGTGAAATCTATGAAAGAAATGAAAGAAAAAGAAACTATAAAATCAACTCAATGACAGCTCCAATGAACTCCAACACGAGACAGGTTTACCTCTAGTGCCTTCTCGTATTGCTTGCGTCGACTTCAACGTGAGGAGATACTCTGCCGGATCCAGATGCCCCTAAAAGTCGTGTTGCATATCTTTATGCCATATGTTCATTTACATGAAACTCTAAATTCACAACTGTACAAATTTACAGCAACCCGTGAAAACCTTTAGAACTACTTCAAAGACTGTTCTGTTTTCAATATCTGGTTCCTCACCAGTTATTTGGACGTTGATATTTTGCAGATCCAAGTGCTGAAGTCTTGAGATTAGAAAGAAAGAAAATAAAAATAGTTCATTTCCAAAAAAATTATACAAAAAATGATTTAGCACATTGGGTTTTAAAATTTTTCTCATACAAAAGGCCTTATATCTAACTGGTGGAAAAGCCACAATAAGTGTTCGAATATCTATAACAAGATTGAATCTTATATTGTCGCTTCAGGAATTTCAGTGTATGACAAATGATTTAAAAAAAAAAATTTTCAGTGAATGACAAATGACACCACTTAAATTCCTGACGTACACCGTTCCTCAGTCAACATTCAACCACCTCGTTTTTATTCGAAGGTGTTGGTTACTAGAATTCACAGTGCATCAGACTTCAATAAGTTAAAATCCATACGTTTATTAGGAAAACACGATTACAGCTGTAGCAAAAGACTTTCCACTCTAAACGTCATTAACGTAATTTTTCACTTTTTTCTTTCGTGTGTTTTCTTAACACGTTCACGACGTTTCCGCGGCTGTTAACGGTTGGTTTGGTTAGGTTGTACGTAGAAAAATAGGGAAATCGATTTTTCGGCTTGAATCAATTTTGATTCTTCCTAATATATATGAAAAATACAATTGTAAGCTAGCATTTCACCTCCTATGATAACAATTATTTTTAAAAATGTCGCGAAACAGATCAAATATCGTGCATTTATACCAGAACGTAAATGGGTAATTTACCTGTTGGTACACATGTGGCCCAATACGCAGGGAACGTTTTAATCTAATTTCATTAATTCTAAATTCTTTAGTAGAATGATTTATCTTTTTTACTAACAATGAGATCGAAAATATTAAGCTTTATAATCGTCAGTTCACTGAGTACGTTTCCCAAAATTTACACTGACATGTAACACTGTCGTGACGAGTGATTCTATTAGCCGAGAAGACGTCCGCCGCTAGTGTTGTGTGCGTGTTTTGTCCCTCAGCACCTAGGGTCTAATGTCCGGTAACTGATCCTGTTGATCGGCTTGTGCATCTTTCAGTTAACCCTCGAGAAACTTCAATTCAAATCATCTGGCGCCTTTAGCAAGATCGCCTTCACACCCCTGTCACTCGGTAAAGTCGTGGTTCAAACTCCGGGTTGGCAGTGTCTGATCGAATTAATAAACCAGATGAGTTTTCAAATAATTACCGGCGTCTTATTCATCCCTCAAATCGGACGGTGTTAAATGGCCACTGAACGCTCTTAAAAGATATATAAAGTGCTATAGTTTCAATCCAGAGAAATATTCACACAGCCAAGTTATCCGACATTACACCACCAGCTACCTAAGCAATTTTACAACGATCAAACAACAAAGTAACTACACACGTTAAATGAATGACACGTGTAAAATGTAATTGCAATCCTGAATATCGCATCGCTGCAATCGAAAATAAAGGAATCAAAACAACTTTATTGCCCGACATCAGTTCGGATCAGACGCAAATAAATTTATAAAATTTGTTCCATTTTGCTATAGGAGTCAATTCAATTTTCATTTCACGTCCCCGAGATTCGAAACCTTTAATTACACTTTTCCACAGAATATGACCGTCATGGCGAATTGCCCTTCCCCTTCTTTTGTAACGGATGACAGGATGACATAGTGATTTGTAGAAAAATATGATACATGAAATGCGATTTAACCACCTTAAGTTTTCAATTTTTTTCAGTACAAAGGTCCTAAGCTGATAGGCGACCCATTAGGCGTATACAGCAGCTGTGGCAAATTAATTCATTATATATTTCAGAGGAGAAATACTAAAATATTTTATATTTTATTCATAATACCAAGCGAGATGCATGTAATTCAAATAATAAAAGAATTAGTGCCCAATGATATCCTGGAGATGATAAAAATTGAATTGGTTCGTTTTTCCAAACTTAACATTTTTAGGTCTCACTTTTGACTGTAGGCTCATTTACAGCAAGCTCATAAAATCTCTAAGAGATAAATCCATGAGAGATATGAGGCTTCTGAAAATAGTTTACGCTCAAAAATGTGGAGCAGACTATGCCACGCTCAAAACACTGTACAAATCTTCAATACGCAGCCAACTGGCGCTTACCTCTCCCGTGCTCGCCATAGCCGTGTGTCTATAGGACCTGACTCCGTGCGGGAAACCCGGGTTCGAGTCTCGGCGCTGGTGGCGATTTTCTCTGTTGGGTATAGGAGAAACAATTGTAAGCACCATACCCCACTCTACCCAGGTGTCTGAAATGGGTACCGGTCTTTGACCGGGGGAAAGCGTCATGGCGTCCTGGTGTTAGTTATAAGGTATTTGAAAAACCAATGTAAAAGGTGATATGTATCATGCTTCAATTGGAAATAAAGCATCCGTAGATGCCGATGTTTGTTTGTTTGTTTGCTGCAACACCATCAACAATATTAATTCTAGATCGAATACAATATGCCCCTGCTCGGCTTTTACTAGGTGCATTAAAATGTACTCCCGTAACAACTCTGGAAGCAGAAACCGACCTGATGCTTCTCTCTATTCGAAGTCAAATGCTGTTATCTCAAAACGTGGCTGGAATTCTCACAATAAAAGACTACCCAGTATGCAAATTTCTAACTTCCTTCTTCCCTTTCAACTTTTATAACATCCAACCTCAACCTCTACCGCTAACAGCAATAGCATACAATGAGCTTCAAAATGCTGACATCAAACAGTCAAATATTTAGCTCTAGAAAAAACACGTCTTCCTCTGCATCCTACCCATGTCAAACACTCTCTGCACCAGTTCACGAAGACCTCTTTGCCAAATTTAGCACGGCAGCAGATATTTACGGAACTTCTATCTCAATATCCAACCCACACTCCCATTTACTGTGATGGCTCCTGTGATGCCGGTGGGTGCGGGGCGGTAGCATGGGCGGATGGAACTTCACTTCTTGCTCATCTACCAGACTACTCTTAAGTACTAACTAAAGAACTCTATGCTATCTTCATTGCAAAATCCTTCTTCTCAAAGCAGCCTCGACCATTTCTCATATTAACAAACACGCTCAGCCCAATCAAAGCTATCCAAAACGTGCATTGCAAGTTACACTCCCTAACTTGCAACATAGCCACCCTACTCTACAAATTCCCCGATAAATTTACACAGGAAAGGATTCCCTTTCATGTTGGAATTTCTGGCAATGAAAGAGCCGATCAACTGGCCCGGAATGCACTAAATCAACTTACCTCATTGGTCTGCTATTCTTCAAAAGATATTAATCACCTCATCAAGTCTTTTGTAATGAGCACAGTGGTCTGCATCACGCTCCACCCTGATTGTGGAGTTTGCTCCCGCGAGAGGGCGCTGTGAAAGCATGCGTGCCGGCTGTGGGCAGACGGACTGAGAGCAGGGTCCTTTGGCGAGTGGCTATACACGTGTGAGGTTCATTACATGCGTTCGTTGCTTTGTCCTCCGTGTTTATTGGTAGTTAGACTACGGCAGAGTTAATCTGTGTGACTGTGTAACGGTCGGAGCCTTGTACGGAGATGGGTTGGGTTGGGCTTGAGGCAAGGAAGCGTGTGAGTATAGGGCAGGAGGAGCTCACGTAGCAGCTAAGCTGGGGTGCTGAAAAGCACGGTGCTTACCCGCGCCGAGTAGCTGGGCTGTGAGCACGATGAAGGTAAGCGCGTGTGCGAAGTAGCTGGGCTACGTTTTCGCAGACGATATCATTTTGTTTTTAGACCACAAGCTATTTAAGTAGTTTAGCTTTGGGCTGTGGTAGCCATCTTTGTTGCCGGCTGGGCTGGCAAGATGGCGGCGGCTGAGAAGGCTGCGGCGGTTGGGGCTGGCGATCTAGGATCGTCAGTGCCGCCGGGCTGAGAGCAAGCCGTGCTTGCTTGTGGATGTTGGCATGTTGGCCAACATCCTGACTGAGGCGCGTGGGCCGATTCGGGATCGGTTGACTAGGCAGCTGCCTAAGTTGACCGGCGATGGGCCGATCGATGCACTTGAGTGGCTGGAGAATCTGGAAAAGTTCTGACAGCTGGAGCGCGTGGCACCGGCCGACGTGACTGCCCGTGACTGTCACAAGGGCACCTCCACCTGGGACAGTAGCTGGGTCCACGGTTGGTGGGTCGGGTTTCTTTGCGGAGGGCGCCAGTCGGGGCAACGCGTCCTCCACAATCGAAACCGAGTAAGCCGGGCTTCTTGGGGGTCTCCTTTCTCTGAGGGAGGTGACGGTGCCCCTTCAAAGAGAGATTGATCTTGAGCGGCGCAAGTGTGTTGCGGTGGCGGAGTGATCTGGGATCGCTCGGAGCGACTTGTATTACGACTAGGAGTTCTATAAAATATGGATTTAAGTTTGGTCGACAGGTTTTTGAGAAAACTCCTGGCACGCTATTATACAGCTCCTAGTCAAAGTTTGATGAAATACAGTATCCAGTTTACTGTAGCTTTCATAGACGGAGCAGGAAAAGCTCTGCTCCAGCCATCTGTCCAAAATATTAGCAGAACACAATTACCGACCACTTACTCTGCGGTTAGCTCTTCCCTGTCGCCCCAGGTTTTACGTTCTGCCGCTGTGCCAATTTGCTCCGAACCTTAGCTTTGGGTTTGGGTGCATCTCCTCTGCAACGTTTTCACGGGGAACAGGCGACAGGATGATGAAAGCTTAAGCCCGCCATCACCGCGCTGCTTCGCTCTGCCTTCGCTTTTCGGGTGGTCTTGGGCTGGAGATGGAAATCCTGTGCATCCACCGGCGTCAGGATGGTGCGATGCCGAAGCTGAGAGCCATGCACCGACAGGACTCCTGCAAGCTCACCCTAACCATCTGTCGGAGGAGGAGCTTCCAACTCTATGGACATGGAGGAGACGTTAAAGGGCATTTGGAGGGAGAAGACAGCGCCGCATTAGTCTTCTCTGAGATTTATGGCCGTCCGCAGCATTTTAACCCACTTTAGCACCTAATCTCATTATTTCTGTTGAAAGAAGTTTCGTGCTCGTTACTTTCACAGTAAATGCTCTCTGCCGTTTGATTGTATATTTCTCCCAAGTGCCTAGAGTTTTTTGTTTGAGTCGTGTGCCACTTATTCGTGCTCTGTTGAATGGGCGTTGTTCTTGGTGTCTTATAGGAGCGAGCGGACTGTGGACTGATGTCACTGCGATCGTCATACCGGAGTTGAGGAATTTTGGCGGTGATTGTCTCCTGGGTAGTGATGTTATCGATCACATGGGAGGCGTCATCGTCAGGAGAGACTCTGACTCGAAGTATGCGGTCAGCTGGGGAGACCTCGGCCGGCCGGATGCTGTAGTGGGTCCAGCAATGGATGCGCCTGTGCCAAGCTGGGAGCCGACCTGGTGAGGAAGGCGAGGTAGGTGGATTTGAGAGGTGCGCTGGCACCGATCGAAATTAGCGACCCGGTGTAAACGGGCGCTTCATGTGCGTGAGCGTTATGACGCAGAAATTCAAAATTGGATCTCGAAGAGTTGGTTGAGGTAGTGGGATGGCCCTATCTAGGGCATCATTCCGTTGTTAGCCGTCGTGCAACAAACGAAAGACAAAGTCCGTCCGGTCATGGGTTAAAGTGAGTTGAACGGATTTGTCGAGTGTCATACTGGTGATGACATGGTCGGTGTGTGTGGCGACAAAAATCGGAAATGACGGCAGCTGCGAAGCGAGCTTAAGTTCGTTGACCTTAAGTCTGCGTACCTGCAGATCCACGTTTCCGAGGATATGTGGAGGTAACAGATCGTGAAGTTTATGGGCGTGCCTTATGCTCTGACGCGATTAGGCTTCGGCTTATCGTGTGCGCCTCGAATCATGACAGTGATTCTTGGCAAGGTTCTGTCGCTGGACGACCGGGTTCTATTAAGAATATCGACGACAGAGACACACACGAGGAAAAAATTGCTGCCACGCAGAAACGCACCAAGAGACGTCTTGGAGGGCCGTCAGGCGATGTGGAATTGCAGCACGGATGGCGGTAGAGTGACTATTGCGGCAGAGGCAGCGGCAGAGGCAGTAGAGACCGTTGCTGGCGAAGCATATTCGGTGAGTGTTGTGGAGATCGGAGCCGCTGTGGGAAGTCTGGTTGAGTTTCTTTTGCCCTTGTCGATGTTGGGATATTCGGGTTATCACGATTGTTCAAGTTCCTGAGGTCCTAGAGGTTCGGTTCTAGAGAGTACGTCTATATCTTTCACGAGAAGGGGTGTGGAAGTGACACGCGGTTGCGATGATGCTTTATTGGAGTGATGTGCTGAGTTATACAAGTACAATGAACGGTACACGGGCGGGGCACCGCCCAGCACCGCTGTGCTGGCACACGCCGCAGACTCGGCGGTGACTCTCTGACTGCTTCTGCCTGACTCTCTCTGACTACAGTGCATTATATACTGTTATATCTCGCAGTGAGCCTTGCAAGGCAAGCGCCGCCGGATGTCTTTGTTGCATTTGGGGTTCGCAGGTCTTGGGGCCGGAAGAGCCATAAACGGCCGGAAGCTGGCCGGCGAAGTCCTTTATGGTGTCTTGCTACGCTTTGCCTTTTACAACCAACGGAAGATCTTTGTTTGACTTCCGGGCATTGCTAGATTTAAGGAAGGTCTGTCACCGACGGAATCAGTACATTATTAGGAGCCTTGCTGTGCTTTTACCTTCCCTTGCTCCGTAGAAGTTTACGGCTTCTGATACTGTAGCTCCTACATTGGTAGTTTGCAGCTACCGCTGAAAATACATCAAGTTGTGTCGATAGTACGACACTACATTTACGTAACTGTATCTGAAGTGGGCTTTCCCGTATTGATAATAATAACACAAGAAAGTTCAACCCGACATGGCTCCTCTTTTCGCGGAAGTGGGTCCTCCCACTTGACATATAATACTATTGATTACAAAAGGTTCATTAGGTTCACGTGGATATTTACGATGAGTGCATGAATGAAAAACTAATATAAAAAAAATAATTACCAGTCTATGGAATCATCATCGCATTTTATCTGCACCAAAAAAATACAACATTAGATAAAAAAAACATAAACGGCAAAAGCTAAAATACATCACAGAATACAACAGTGATGACGCTAAGCGAAACTAATCTAAATGACATTCGCCGTCGTTTACTAAAATATAATTTCCGGTGGGGTACACAAATGATTTAAGAATTTAGAAAACCAGAATGAATTCAAATAATTAATTAAGCAATTAATGTAGGATATTATTATCATAATTAATTAACGATTACCGGTTCCATCTGAAAAATTCATTGCTAGTCTCAGAGACGATGTCACAAAAAATGAAACTGAAAAAAGAAAAGAGACAGTATCAAAACTGCTAAGCCAATGTTCCAATCAAGCAAATATTCAATCAGAACTCGATATAACAAGCTAAATACGAAACAAAACAAAACACTTAAGTACACAAATCGGTAGTGGAGACAAGCAACACAAAAATTTAAAAGATTCACGCCTCGCGGCACGCAATCTCAACGACCGGAAACGACCAGCAGCAACCTGCACGCCTGCAGCGCGACAGCTGACAGCTGAACACAAATACAAATGCAAATAAAACATATACACCAAATGATACACGAATAACACATCGCAAACGTTTAAGAAAATACATAGATGAAAGAACAACACACATGAAGTAAAACTAAATCAAATGCATATGACGAAACATGATGAAAAAAAGAAGAGGTTCAACGCAATGAACCAAAAGAAGGAACACGAGTAGCTATATACAAGGTTTGTGTTGCGTATTCAAAAGGAATGACAACATCCATTAGGACGCACGATAGATTCGACTGATACATTCGAAAATAAAAAATTAAACACATGCTCAGGAAACAAAACTGAACAGAGTGAAAGGAAACTTACGTCCCTTGTCATTTCGAGGATGTTATCGAAATGTCCCAACCTGGTCGTTACATTTGATCATAACTGTCTTTACAGTTATTGGATCGTCAACTGGAATCGGTACATTTACTATTTGGATTTTTGAATTAAATGTTTAAACAATTATTGTAGATGTAGATAAGCTGGTTGGAGGGAATTTTCTAGAAATTCAAGAATGTTATTAAAACATTGGACTGAATTACTTATAAATGAAATTAACATGGCCAGACCAGAATGGTAGTGATTGTAATACCAGACCATGTGGGGTCTTTTAACTTAGCACTGGTGCACTTTTTACAAGTTGGATTTAGAATGAAACAATTGTCATTGTGGATCGAGCCTTAATATTAATTGAAAGTTTTTTACTTCTTATCCCCCGAAAGTCCCAGTGACGTCGTCATGGACTCGGTATCCACTCGGTTTCCGCTGTTGACACAAACGCGATGGCCCAGCGCTTAAAAGACGTTTCCTGTCTACGCTAATACTGTCGTCGTGCTCCTGGGATTTCTCCTGGGGATTCTCCACGGTCTAATTTCGTTGTGGGGAATTACTCTTTCAGATAATAGGGATATCTACCGTGGTTTTTCCCAACGTCAGAGCACGTTTGCTCTGCATCTCTTTGTGATGACTTTCAATCACAAATAAATCATTTCAATCAATCCATCAAATAAATCATAAAAATCCGACCAAACAATACAAAAAATACACAAATGCAATAATACCACACTCCTCTTTTGTCTTGCCTGCATCTGCAAAATATTTCTTACACAAAATAAATTATGGGCAAAATTCAATTCTTACCCAGGAAACGTTTCAAACCGTTCCTGCTCGAAAACCGTTCAAACAAACAAGTTCAAATACCACCGGAACACCATCCCTCTCACGCAAAGAGAGATTGCTCCGTCAATCAATATTCGCACGCGTCACAATACATGTGAAAAAAAATTTTCGGGAAAGCCAAATACAATGGAATAATCCGCCCATGCTAGACAACATGGCACCACAACAATTTCAAATAAAACACGGGATTTACATATATAGGGCCTGGTGAGGTGGTAACCCTCTGAGCACGAGTCCCCATGGGTCGGTGGTCAGGTGGCGCTTTGACCAATCCGACAGCCACCTTGAAAACCAGCGTTGCGTAGGGTGGCAGATGGCAGCTTCAAGCCTGTGTGGTGGTGTACAAGCAACTGCTTGTTGAGACCTCCACAGGTGTGGTTAGGTGGCACTCCGGCCAATCCGACAGCCGCCTCGAAACCCGGCGTTGCGTGGGGCGACAGATGGCAGCTTCAAGTCTGTGTGGTGGTGTACAAGCAATTGTTTGTTGAAACCACACAAACTTCGAGCGACCAACCGCCACCTCACGTAACGGTGGGTTTTGGGGCCTCCACTCCACGCAACGCCAGACTTCGAGGCGCCACTTCGCGCAACGGCATTCTTCCAGGCGACACCCCGCGCAGCGGCGAGCTTTGAGGCACCACCCCGAGCAAGGGCGAGCTTCGATGCGCCACCCCGCGCAGCGGTGAACTTCGAGGCGCACCTAATCACCAACCAATGGGGACACTTGCTCAGCAAGTCACCGCGCTCACCAGGCCCTATATTACTGGGTGCAGTAGAATCTCGGCCAGTCTTCTCACAGCGGCTCCGATATTCGCATCACGCCGAAGACACTTCGCCAGCAGTAGTCTCTATTGCCTCCACAGCCGCTTCGCGCTCAACAGTCCCTCGACCGCCATCCGCGCTGCAATTCCGCGTTATCTGGTGGTCCTCCATGCCGTCTCTTGGTGCATTACTACCTGACTTGACTGTAATATTTTCCTCTTGTGCCATTTCTGCCGATGATTTTCACAATAGAACGGCATTTATTCCAGTTGGATTTTTTTACACTGTCGGGTTCGTTGATACCTCAGGCACTCGCTTCGGGCATTGATATTCGAAGTCCTAAGATATTCACAGTTGGCACGGAGCGTAAAGGAGCCTGAGGGAGAACACCACATGTTCATTTGAGTATATTTTTGTTGATTGCAAAGTTCTGACTGCCCCGCGCCATCAGCTGATCTTGGAGTGCAGCATGATCGGAAAGACCTTGTCCTTGACCACACTGCTGTTCGAAGATTTCCTTCCAGAACGGCTAATTAACTTCCTGGAAGACACAGGTTGATCAGCTGCGCTTTAGGCTATGCATCAAACTTCTGTGACTTGCATTTGTCTTATAAACTTGCTGTATGGGCTAAAGCGTGCTCTTTTAGGCAGTCAGTTCCCTTTTTGAAATTTTTCATGCTCACGCAAAATGATATTTTTGAATATCTGTTGAAACAAATAATTCTAATATTATTTTATGATGTCAAGAAATCCAAAGGTTATATGCCATGCACATGTTATAAGTGTTTTCAATCCAAAAAGTTTATTATCTTTATTGCTTTCATGACTTAACAAGCGCTATTCAACCTAAATAAACCAGCTATAGGATACAATTTTATGTCTTTCCTCTCCGTATTCGTGCAAGCATCAAACTAGACCATCATGGTACCTATTTATGTTTATCAATTACAGACATTTTGTACCATACTTCGGAGATAATGTGACTTTTTCTAATTTGAAACCATTAAGGACATTCATGTTTTCTTCTCTTATTCACGCCCAAAAATTTTCTTGTTAGGCTTGTGTGGTGCGAATTATCATAACGTCTCTTACGTTCTAGAGTATATTATGACAACCCCACTTAGGTGGTTGATTTAACATGTTTCTCCAATTATGTTGTACTTGTGAACTGTTGTAGAACAATCGTTTTCATGTTTCTGACTCAGGTAGACTGTTTTGTGCTATTGTTAGCATAGAAATATAAGTTCATGGCGTGATAATAGTTTCTCAAAGTTTCTCGATTGGAATACCTGTTTATGCTAACTAGTTTACGCTGATATTTGCACAAATCCTTACTTATGTATATGTGTACGTGCGCACGTTATGGGAGAGTATATGGGTGTATATGTCACTACCTAACACAGCACTTCACTTCATTATTGTAGATCATTTATGAAGAATATGTATATATTTTGTGTGATCACCCAATAGATAAATATGATACATAAATGATAAATAAGATACTTATCAACCTATAATCTTTTCGTTACAATGTGTAATTAAAAATCGTTTCCATATTAAATTCGAAATTGTAAGCTGCAACACGTACTGAAAAAGTAGTTACAAACCTCCTTTGCTTATTATCCTGTATCTCAGAACATCGCACAGCATTTTTGTTGAACGCATATGTATTATGATTGCCTTGATGCATAGGTATGTATTTGTGTACATATGCGTGTTAGGTATATGCACATATGTGGGTACGGATGTGCATGTATATGTGTATAAATGTACATATACATATGCACATATGTGTGTACTAAACTAGCAACTATCACTTGAACTACAGATACCGGTCTTTTTTCTGTTCACTCTTAACTTGTAGAAGTTCCTAATTCGTCATCTCTTTATTATTGTAAAGCATTTACGTAAACAAAACACCATTCACACCACACTTAGCTACTCACCACTGTAAAAAATCAATATTTGTTGGGTGATCACCCATTTATATTTAATTAAGATGCTTATCAAATAATGACCGTTGTGATAAAAAAATTTAATTAGAAAAACAAAACTTGGAATTTTCGTAATTCTCATGCTTGTATTTTTTCATGCTTGCTCGAAATTATTTTTTGAACATCTGCCGAAACAAGCAATTCTAATATTATTTCTTGATGTCAAGAAATTTAGAACTTTAAACAATTTAAACAATTGATTTACCACAGGTGATACAGAGGTAGAATGTTTCTTAAGTCTAGTACAATGGTCAAATTTGAGTATAGCTACCTGTGGGCCCGAATAAGTTCAGCGACTTCTGGAGCATCCTACCATCAACGTTATTCTAAGTCGTACAATAATGCGCTAATAATGATGAGAATAATGTTTAACCTAAAATCACGTAACCTAGTTTCGCATTAGACAGATCAATGAGATAAGTTATTCGATATTAGATACTTCATTTTACAATATAGGTCATTTGGAGTCTATTTAACAGTATAATCGATATATGATTTAAGAGCAGACTGAAGATCGGCGATATCACCCATGGCAAATTACATTATTAGGACCATGCAGTCATGTAGGAGATGAGATTAGACTTGGTGATCTTACACGACTAGTATTGTGATAGGAAGTGAAACTCAAGATTTCTTTTGAATACCTTGTAGGAATTACTTTCACGGATCTCCACAGGTGTTGAGTTCCAAGTCTTAGTTCCAACAAAGAGGATACTGTGTTGCGACCGGGCCTTTGAGTAATAAGGAAGCATGAATTTATCTCTATTCCGGGTTAAATGGTCGTGATGACCAGTTTGCGCAGTTAATAATTGTTTCAGGCTATTGTCGCCATCAATTGTTAATGTTTTGTTTAAATGAAATTACAAATGGAGATTTTGTATAGACCCGAAAGTTTGTGTATTCGTAAATTTTTGCATGAGTCATTTGTGTGAGCATTATATTCTAGATTCTTAACCGCTCTGATGGCTCTTTTTTGCAGAGTAAAAATCAAATTGGTTTTATTTATGTCAGTTCCGTGCCATGCTTCTATTCCGTATTGCAAGTATGGTGAAATGAGCGTTTGGTAGAGCATTTGTAAAGCTGTTTCAGGCAGGAAATTTTTAACTTTATTTAGGATTCCGATGGATTTTGATAATTTAGAACTAATTTGAGCGATGTGCTCTCTGAAGGTCAGATGTTTATCTATTATGATGCCAAGAAACTTACATGAGTTGGTTTCACCGATTTAACCATCGCCAATTTTAATGCGTGGGAGAGATATATTTTTCTTATATGAGAATGTAATGTATTTTGTTTTATCGATATTAAGGCTTATTTTATTAGCTTTTAGCCACAATGAAACCTTATGAGTTCATTATTTATACTTCCCGCAATCACAGCGGGATTTTGATTCGGAAGGACCGCAGAAAGCGTACTGTCATCGGCAAAAAGTTTGAATTTGAAAAATGATGTATATTTAATAATGTCATTGATAAAAATCAGAAATAGGAGAGGCCCAAGAACAGCTCCTTGTTGAACTCCATGGCTAATTGTCTGTGGGTCTGATTTCGCGTCGTCAGTGACAACGTATTGCTTCCGATTTGCTAGGTATGATCTGAACCAATCATGGGCAACCCCTCGTATGCCATAACAGTTTAGTTTCGAGAGCAATACGTTGTGGTCCACACAGTCGAATGCTTTTCAAAAGTCGAGAAATACGGAGAAAACAAGCTTTCCTTCATCTATATTAGAGTAGAGGTATTGTAAATGATTTAATACAGCTTGTGTCGTCGATTTTTTTGAACGAAAACCGTATTGTTTGTCGCAGAGAAAAGATTTCTGTTCAAAATACGAATACACTTTTTTGTACATAATTTTTTCGAATATTTTGCTAATGATTGGTAGTACAGAGATAGGTCTATAATTACTAATGCAATTTTTATCACCATTTTTAAAAATAGGGGTCACTCAGGCAATTTTGAGAAAGTCGGGGAAGATACCTTTGACTAGTGATTGTGTCCCGCCGCCCGACCGTGCGGCTTAACTTTCACGAATTAACGAACAATGAAGACATAGACTTACCTAACACCCATAGAGGGGTCAGGGAACGCTGTAATTTAATGGTACATTCTATGATAAGCGTAACAAAAGAAAGGAGGCTCACCTTAGTATCTTCGAAGAAAATATTCAGGCGAATACNGCACCCCCGCCATTGCTCCGCTTTGTCATAAATTGCCAGCGTAATTGCCTTTTAGGCTCGGTTAAAATTGATAAAAGCCTATGTCCTTTATTGTGCAAGGTATTGGCTGTCTTGCATAGGACTTCAGCAACGAGCAATGGCTGGATTTGCGACAATTGGTTGATAATATTAGATATGCACGGTGCTATTTTATCAGCTATGGCCTTAAGAAATTTAGTCGAGAATGTTTTTAATCCACTTTATTTATTTTACAAGTTGTTTATGCACGTAATTACATCGGCAGGAATAGTTGGCGTGAAAAAGAAAGAGTTGTGTTCACGGACACAGTCCATGTATTGCAAGTGGTCTGTAGGTTCACTAACGACACTATCGGCTATGTGTTTCCCTATGTTTACAAAAAAAGTCGTTAAACACTGTTGCAATATCTTTTTCTCGTGATAGTTTACATTTTCGTGAACGATGGACTCAATTGTTTTTGTGGCATTAGTATTCGGTTTATAGCATGACTTAAGCAGGTGCCAATTTTTTTAATATCAGTTTTGTATTCAATAAATTTGCGCGTAAAGTAGTTTTGTTTCGATGTTCGTATTTGATTTGTCACATTATTCCTGAATCTGTTATGCGTAACTCTAGATATTCGTCCTTCGTATAGTAAGGCTAGGTACGCTTGACTTTTCTTTACATTGATCACGATATCTTGTCGAAATTCTAGCCATTGCTCGATCACTAGAGTCCATAACGGACTTTATAAGGCAGATTTATGAGCCTTCAGCGATAAAGTTCCTGGACTGTGATTAACTTGATCAGTCTAGAATTTAATAACGCAAGTAATTTGAGACAAAGCTGAGCAATGGCGGGGGTTTCCCACAACTTCGGCGGGAAAACGCATAAGCAAACTAAAAAGTGTACGTCTGTTCTTCTGGCATCGAATCCCAAGAAACAGCCAGGGATTCGGAGAAGCTGACGAGAGGGTCGGCCGGAGGCTGACCAATCAGATGAACCTATGCCGTGGGCGTGAGCACATCTCCTTAAGTATGCCGCTGCTCTTCGGCTATCCGCCCTCGCTGCTCGGGACTTTTGAGTTCTCATCGGCCGGCTACATTGAAGCTAGTTCTCCTGAACTTACTTAACGAACGAAGTGTTCAGGTAAGCCCTTAGCTTTATGTTCCGCTTTTGCTCTTAAATTGCTTTGTGTCCTAGCGTTACCGACCCCTCCTGGGTGTCAGGCAAATGTGTGTGCAATGGGACCCGTTAAATTAGGGTCTTATTTCCATTGTGCCAGGTGGTTTGCGCACATATTTTTTTTCGTTAGGGAATTTTTTTTCATTAAAAAATCAAAGGGAATTCAATATTTAAGAATTTACTTTTCAGCCTTTCTGCTTTTATGCAGTTTAGCAAAAGGCAATTTAGCCGGCATGACCGCCGAGTCAGCTGGTAGAGCTTGGTTGGAAAATTAGACAGGTAAAATCCTGAAACCTATCCTTTTTCTATTTTCATTTAAATTTATTTTCTCTTTCTAAAAAAAAACTTTGCAATAATTTCTTAAAATTTATTTTAAGCCGCGGTCCGCACAGTAGCGGGGGCTTGGTTCTATCTCAGTAGATTTAAGCAGAGTAACCTGTGTTGCGTTGTAGGTCTGGATTCTTTTGTGTTGCCGTAGAGCCGTACTAATTTTACAGGTTCTGGCTTTTTTGAATCTCGTCCTACCTTTTTAGGTTTACTCTTTAAAAATAACCTTTAAGGTAATGTGCATGTGTTTAAAATAAAAATGTTGTAAAATTAAAAGTGAAATTGGTGGGGTAATAACTATTTGTTTTTAATTATATTTATTCATGTGTTTTTCTATAGCTTTTTGAAGGGATGTGAAATTACTTGTCCACTCAAAGTGTAGACTTTACTTGGTTAACTTTCTTTTTTTCCCATAAGCATTAAAAAACTGATTTGATTATAATGGAAACTGATTGTACTGCCTTAGCCTTAAGCAATAAATTGCGGGGCATAAAGTGTAGCATAACCGCTATTAAAAAGAAAATTCAATCTCCTGACTGTGAGACCGCCTTTCTGGTTGAAGCCGTTTCTCAATTGAATGGGCTGTTGCAGTCCTTTAGACGATTGTCCTCTGCCAGCCCTATTGATGTTAATGAGGTTTTGGAGGAGGAACTTGAGAGGAGGGCGGAGTATGAAGTTCAGGTGATTGAATTCATTGTTTTTCTTAAAAATCAAATTTCTAAGTCACAGGTGTTAAACGCTAGTGATACCAGTGTGCTTTCCTTGACTAAGGTTTCTCCTTCTGAGGTTCCTTTGAATATCTTTAGGGCTCCACAGTTGACTCTGAAAAACTTCAGTGACAATGATGGATGCCCCTTTAATTTCCTTCATTTTCAAGAGTCTTTTACTAATGCCCTTCAAGCTTATCCTAGCATGAATGAAGGACAAAAGTTAATTTTTCTAAAAAATCAACTTCAAGGTAGAGCTCTCAGCTTGATAGAGGGCCTTCCTAATGAAGAGACTAGTTTTCTGTCTGCTTGGACTTTACTAAAATTAGACTTCTTAAATGCAGATTAATTAATCTCGTTAGCTCTTGATGAGATTCTTAGTTGTCCCAGTGTTCAAAGTCTAGCCGAAATAAATGCTTTCCTAACTAAAATTAAGTTTCGTCTTCTGGAACTTTCCAAATTGGGCCTAGATTTCTCGGCAGAGAAATCGAGCAACCTTCTTCTTTCAGCTGTCATCAAAACTAAACTTCCTGATTTTTATCTTTTAGAATTACTCCGCTATTCTAAAGCGAGTTTCTTTTCATTAGAACTATTTGAGAATGCACATAAAGTGCTNCCGACCCCTCCTGGGTGTCAGGCAAATGTGTGTGCAATGGGACCCGTTAAATTAGGGTCTTATTTCCTATGTGCCAGGTGGTTTGCGCACATATTTTTTTTCTTTAAGTGACTTTTTTTCATTAAAAAATCATAGTGAATTCAATATTTAAGAATTTACTTTTCAGCCTTTCTGCTTTTATGCAGTTTAGCAAAAGGCAATTTAGCCGGCATGACCACCGAGTCAGCTGGTGGAGCTTGGCTGGAAAATTAGACAGGTAAAATCCTGAAACCTATCCTTTTTCTATTTTCATTTAAATTTGTTTTCTCTTTCTAAAAAAAAAAACTTTGCAATAATTTCTAAAAGTTTATTTTAAGCCGCGGTCCGCACAGTAGCGGGGGCTTGGTTCTATCTCAGTAGATTTAAGCAGAGTAACCTGTGTTGCGTTGTAGGTCTGGATTATTTTGTGTTGCCGTAGAGCCGTACTAATTTTACAGGTTCTGGCTTTGTTGAATCTCGTCCTATCTTTTTTAGGTTTACTCTTTAAAAATAACCTTTAAGGTAATGTGTATGTGTTTAAAATAAAAATGTTGTAAAATTAAAAGTGAAATTGGTGGGGTAATAACTATTTGTGTATAATTATATTTATTCATGTGTTTTTCTATAGCTTTTTTAAGGGATGTGAAATTACTTGTCCACTCAAAGTGTAGACTTTACTTGGTTAACTTTCCTTTTTTCCCATAAGCATTAAAAAACTGATTTGATTATAATGGAAACTGATTGTACTGCCTTAGCCTTAAGCAATAAATTGCGGGGCATAAAGTGTAGCATAACCGCTTTTAAAAAGAAAATTCAATCTCCTGACTGTGAAACCGCCTTTCTGGTTGAAGCCGTCACTCAATTGAGTGGACTATTGCAGTCCTTTAGACGATTGTCCTCTGCCAGTCCTGTTGATGTTGATGAGGTTTTGGAGGAGGAACTTGAGAGGAGGGCGGAGTATGAAGTTCAGGGGATTGAATTCATTGTTTTCCTTAAAATTCAAATTTCTAAGTCACAGGTGTTAAACGCTAGTGATACCAGTGTGCCTTTCTTGACTAAGGTTTCTCCTTCTGAGGTTCCTTTGAATATCTTTAGGGCTCCACAGTTGACTCTGAAAAAATTCAGTGACAATGATGGATGCCCCTTTAATTTCCTTCATTTTCAAGAGTCTTTTACTAATGCCCTTCAAGCTTATCCTAGCATGAATGAAGGACAAAAGTTCATTTTTCTAAAAAATCAACTTCAAGGTAGAGCTCTCAGCTTGATAGAGGGCCTTCCCAATGAAGAGACTAGTTTTCTGTCTGCTTGGACTTTACTAAAATTAGACTTCTAAAATGCAGATAAATTAATTTCGTTAGCTCTTGATGAGATTCTTAGTTGTCCCAGTGTTCAAAGTCTAGCCGAAATAAATGCTTTCCTAACTAAAATTAAGTTTCGTCTTCTGGAACTTTCCAAATTGGGTCTGGATTTCTCGGCAGAGAGATCGGGCAACCTTCTTCTTTCAGCTGTCATCAAAACTAAACTTCCTGATTTTTTTCTATTAGAATTACTCCGCTATTCTAAAGCGAGTTTCTTTTCATCAGAACTATTTGAAAATGCACATAAAGTGCTTTTTCTACTTGAAACCAATAATAACGCTAGAGCTGTAAATGTGGTTCGAACTAAAGAAGTAGTGACCAGAAGGGAAGTTAGGTACAAAACGCAACTTTCTCCTGTGCCATTTAAGCTACCTATTGTTAAGATGTGCCGGTTTTGTAACCAGGTTAGCCACACCGCATTTTCGTGCAAAAGGTTCGACTCCC
>JACJUY010005645.1:62562-83313 GCA_014220935.1 Platorchestia sp. MABIK | reverse complement strand
ATAAGGCCGTTCCCTCAACATAGGACCATGACAGAGGCTACATAAGGCCGTTCCCTCAACATAGGACCATGACAGAGGCTACATAAGGCCGTTGTTGCCTGTAAAAGGACTTTTTTCATAATTGCTGTCCATATACATAAGTGCTGCCTGAAGTGACTTGATAATAATTATCGTAATAAATTCTTCCCGATCTGCCAACAAAAATTAATTTTGTAAACATGATGGAGTCGATTTATTTTTAAAAAGTATTTTCCAGTTGCTTTCTCCATAACAACAATGTATATCAAGACCAATGTTTATCAAGTTCAACGATTTTCATAGTGAAGCTATGAACTTCAATTTCGTAAATCAAAAATCATACGCCTCAGTGATTTTCTTTACTTGTTCCGTTTGCACAATTTTATCATGATAACAGCGGTCGATTTGTACCGTATTGTTGCAACTTCAACGCGTAAAGCAAATGATGCGGTCGCTGTACAGTGGCAAGCGACTCCGTTTTGGATCGTGGAGTTGTGGGGAGAAGTCTATCAAACTTTCACGCTAAAATAATGCCTTTTTTGTTGAACATGCACGAAGAAATTAAATTAATTCGAGAATATGGTTACACATCATGCAAATCACTCAATACGAATGTTTGGTGAGTTTTACGTGTGAATGAAGTTTAGCAACCACAACCGCAGTCGGACCTTATCAACTCCAGCGGTTAGGAATGGCATTATCCTGCAGACGAACCACAACAGATAATTTTAAGTCGTGATTATCCACCATCATTTTCACGCCCTTAATTTTCATGAGTCACTCCAAAATTGGTTCACTAAAAAAAACTTCATTTTTCCACGTATGATTGCTTTGAACTAAAATCGATGCATGCCCACTTGACCCTAACGGCAGCACTTTCCCAACACTTCATATCATTGCTACGCATTTTCTGGTAATGCTGCAGCGTTCCCTTGAGTGGTGAGTGTTTATCGAGCGACAAGGGAAGCGGTTTCCGGTTTTGATATCGACTGTTCTTGTGTCGTGCTTGCTGTGAAACTGCTTCGTCAAAACCCATCGTATATTGATACGAATTTTCACGAATTAAATTATTTTTAGGGTCTTTGTCACCTACATTGTTAATAGCGACATGACTTACGTATGACGGTAGGATTGTACGAGAGCGTTAAGATAGAGAATACGTACATTTTCTTTAGGAAACAGACTTACTGGGGTAAGTTTATTTGTTGAAAGTGTGATTCTGTACTTAGTGCCTGATAAGGGTTTGAGAACTCAAAAAATAGGCGTTTTTGAGACCATGAACAAAGCACTACCATTATTTTAAACTACAAAGTCTCGAATATTACACAGAGGTAATGTCATCCACACTCCCCCAAACAGTCAAAATTAGAGTGAAACCAAGGACTAAGACAGGAAGAACAAGCTCAGCTGTAGTGAGTTTCCGAACAAAACACCTAATAGTATTCAAAATGAATATTGTAGGGCATATTGTTAACGAATTTTACTATTCAAGGCTAAGGTTCTCCTTCTTTTCTTAGTCTTGAAAAGAAGAAATAAAAAGCAACGACTTACTATGTACTATTGGGGTTGTTCGCTTCGGCAGTTTTTCATTGCGTTAATTTCGGGTACTCGTCAAGAAAAAAAGAAAAGAAAGAAAACCAGTTCATTTCCAATAGAGATGGGACAAAATTACTATCATTGGTTTTTAAAATATCTTAAAGTTAACACACTTAAATGATACACACACGCGAGTATTGTAATACCCATGTCACTAGTCGAAAAATGATTGAGGGCAATAAACTCCTAATCTTGCTTAAACTACATTTGATAATACACGTAATGATAATTATAAGAGAGAGATAACACAACTTCATGACTTTTGACAGTTTACATGTACATGACATAAAACTTCGCAATTCTTGACGCCAGGAAATACTATATGAAATCGCCTGTTTCGGCCGATGTTCAAAAATGTTATTTCAAGGAAAGCGTGAAAAAAAGTAAATGTATAAGCATGTGGAACACGAGGATTACAAGTTTTGGATTTCTAATTAAATCATTTTAACATAAAGTATCATTAGTTGATAAGCATTTAATTTAAATATAAATGGATGATCACACAAAGAATGTAAAGTTTTTACGGGAATGCTTAACAATAATAAAGAGATGACGAGTTCGGTAATGTTACAAATTGAGAGTGAACAGAAAGAGACCACTATTTCTAGCTAAAAATGCCAGTTGTCGGTTTGGTACACACATGTGCATATATACATGTAAATATATACACATTTACGTGCACATAAATACCTACGCACATTCATACACCTAACTCGTGAACGTACACAAATACATTTCCATGCATCGAGGAAATCACAATACATACGCGTTCTTTAAAATGCTGTGCGATGTTCTGAAATATAAGATAATGAGCAAAGGAAATTCGTGACAACTTTTTCAGTGTGTGTTGCTTCTTACAATTTCTAATGAAATGTTGTAACGATGTTTAATTAAATACTGTATCGAAAAGATTATTGGGTCATAAGCATCTGATTCATCATATGTGGGTGATCGCCCAACAAATACATGTATATTTTTTATAAATGCTTTATAATAATGAAGTGAAATGAAGTATTACGTAGTGACACATTCACCCATCGACGCACGCATAGCGTGCACACGTACACACATACACAAGTAAGCATGTGCGCAAAATTCAGCGTAAACTAGTCAGTATAAACTAGCATTCCAATCGAGAAACACCGAGAAAATACCTTATATTACGGCCTGAATTTTGTGAAATTTCCGTACTATGAATAGTGGCACAAAACAGTCTACCTGAGTCAGAAACATGAAAACGATTGTCCTACAACGGTTCCCAAGTACAGAAATATTTCCAGAATATGTGAGGCCTAGGTACGGTTTTTATAATATACTCTAGAGCATAAGAGATGATATGAAAATTGCAATACACTAGCCTAACAAGAGCATTTTTGGATGTGAATAAGAAACAAAACATGAGTGTCCTTATGGGTTTCATATTAGAAAAAAAATCCCGTTGTCTTTGAAATAAGGCGCAAAATGTCTGCAATTGATAAACACACATAGGTACCACATTTTACATGTACAAGACATTTAAGCTTTGGATTGCTTTGCAATAATAAAATGAAATAATGTGTTGGGTAGTGTTAGAAGTTGAGAGTGAGAAAAAAGGCTGGTATTCATAGTTTACATACTAGTTGCAAGTCCAGTACACACATGTGTATGTGCACATATGCACACCCATGTGCGCACATACACCCATATTCGTGCACACATATACAAATAAGCATGTTTGCAAATCCCAGCGTATAGGTGATCAAATCATAATACCCACGCATACATTCCAAACTGTTGTGTGATGTCTTGAATCATAAAAAAATGAGCAAGGGAGAGTATTCAGCAATGGAGATACCAGGCAAATGAGATTCGTCAATACGTGTTCGGTATGTTCTGTAACGAAGAATTATCGTTGAGACGTAAGATTACGAATTATTTTGGCTTTAAATTCTCTCGGTCTTTGAGGGATTTTAATACTCAGGGGAACTTGTGAATATTAATGCATGTAAATAGATGCAGGGTATTTGTAGATTGTTGTATTTACATATTTAGCGGCTTGCGTGTACCCACAGACTTAGTGGATGCTCACGATCTTCAGGGCACTAAAGAGCCCATTTTCACTTAAGTCGTATTAAATATGTGAGATAGAGAGAGAGAAAGAGACAAAATTCAGCATAGGTTTTTAAAACATCTTAACGTGAAGATCAATAATTGATCAGTAAATTTGGATTGGTCTCATAATAGCTTAATAGCAAAATAGTTAGTTGATTAAAGGCGCCTGTAGGAAGTACTATACTAGTTAGAGCTAGCGATCATAACCAATAATATCTACAGGCCATTTCATTTCTCATCATCAACTTTGTATTTTTATTTAAGCCATTGTGACATATTTCAGGACATCACGCCGAATAGGATTCAAAATTTAGAATAGTATAGAATGAATCTGTTTAAGACTAGAATTATTCAAGGATAGTGCTAGAGTCCTCTTTTGCAGTCATGCAGTCAGACAAGTGTTAACGAAATACTCATTTAAATGATCAGTTTATTTTTCATTTCAAACTTCACCGTAATGGCTCAATTTCATCAGCAGAGTATAGAACTCTCCATGCAGTGTTGCGTCTTCTAAATTGTAATGTTCTACATATTGTGCTATTGTGCCAGCATTCCACCACACTCATTTTTAATGCTGAATCAACTGCTAACGTGCTTTGTGTAAGATTTATTTAAGTAAGATTCAAAGGTGGTCGAAACTAGGAATTGCATTAGTTCAGCATTTGACTCGTAACATGGGATTCTTCAAAACACTTCCTTTCGGTGATGTAGTACAGTATATTTTATGCGTTGAAATTTTTGACACTGACAAAATAACGCTTATCATTCCAACATTTCACCTGTGGGGCTCGGTTCTCTTAATTGAAACTCAATCCCTACAATGATGATATGGACTTTGGTACATCAGCACACCATGAAAAAACCCTCGAGTCCATCAATTTGATAAAAAATTCAAAATAAATGCAACATACCAGATACTGAGAATGCAAATACCCATGATTCTTCATGACCACAATTTAAAAGAGGAAATAAATCACTGCCTCTCAAAAATGAGTAGGTAATGCTAATACGGCAAACAAAGCAAGAATGATAACCGCTGATTAGAAACCACTAGTATAATCGTGTTTAAGTAGGTGAGATCATTTACTACAAAGCTATGCACTGCTGCCAACATTTTTATGCCCACAGAAAGTAAAATAAAGCAGTTTTTGTTTTTTGTTCCTTATGTAGTTATTGCGTAGCACATTCACTTTTATTTTTAACTCAGAAATTTCTTCGTTGGGTTACAATTACTTATTCAAGAAGAACGTTTTGATAGATGAAATTCAGTCCATTTCTTTACCTGCCATAACCGTTTCAAGCTTGCATAAGCTATTTTTCAATGTGTTCAAATGAGAAGCAGTAAAGTTTGGCATCCGTCATGTCTCTAGTTAGTCGTTAAATTACTCATGAATTCATGGACAGTTCATAAGTTTTTTCATATTGACTCCCGATGTTGTTCACACTAACTGAAAATAGAAAAAAAATGCATTTTTGCCTAATAAAATTGATACATAAAATGTGTACCATTGGTTTTTGAAATGTCTAAGCAAAGATCCTTAGTAGATTTACATACTTGGGTATCGTAATACGGTACTAATACCTATGTCAATTGTCGAAACAAATAATTGAGAGAGAAGCATGAAAAAATGCCTTGCTTTAGAAACATTAATTTTAGATTGATGATGCATGTGAATGCAAGTAATAAAAAGCAAAAAAAAATAACCTAACACGAGTAACGCATATATGAAAACGCTCCTGTTAGTTCGCATTTACATTTGAATACAAGCTTAGAATGGAATACGTTCCTTTGAAAAATGACTGACAATCAATGAGATTATATCATTGATTCATTTGAATTGCTGAGAGTATTTGGACTATGTAAAAATAATACGATTGAGACCAATCAATCCAAGTGCCCATTGCCACCTACGATTGGCGGAGGAATATTCATAGGAAAATGCTAATATGCCAGCTGATATGCTATGGGAATATGCCAGCAAGGGGGAGGAAAATACCTCGATATTACTTCACTTAAATAGTGTTCTTCTCTTTTCTTGTGACCGGTTAGCCATTTTTGAGAACCCATCTAAGATCCTTCCCGAATTACCCTGACCAATAGGGTAATTTCTGAACTATAAGACGTACAATCTTGAAATTAGTACCAAATTAATGCTCGTGACAAGTACAACACTTCTATGTAATTAAAAAAATTTTTACGCCCCTGTGGGGGGCAGGAAGCTGGGCTCTCGTGGCCCCTCAATAGTCGGCCGATGTTCTCTATAAGGCTCATGTTCGTCTAGTTGTAACTTTTGAACTATTCCACCTAAAAATTTGAAATTTGTTTCATTTTAAACATCAATTCATTCTCCAACTGTGAGAGTACAACAAAAGTCTCATACGCTTCCTGTGGAGGCATGGATAGAGGTTTCCCTACCCTCTCAATGGTCGGCCGATTTTCTCTGTAAGGCTCATCTTCGTCTCGTTGTAATTTCTGAACTATTCCACCTAAAAATTTGAAATTGGTTTCATTTTAAACATCAATTCATTCTCCATCTGTGAGAGGATAACAAAAGTCTCATACGCTTCCTGGGGATAAAAGAGAGCAAGGTTCTCCTAGCCCAAAAATCTTCGCTGACGAATGCCGTGATCACCTCGGTTATGATGCGCTGTCTAAGTGTGCTGGTCAGAGTCTTGTCGTTTTCGGCCCTGTACCTGCATCGTGCCTTCGAATCACGGCTCTGGGTGATGTTTTTTTCTCTTCTATAAAGTCATGGTTTCCATGTTTTTTTGGTCACGTAGACTTTTGTGGGGCAATATTATAAGCATGGAAATGTCATAATTTCGTTGCATGATGCAAAACATGTTTTCCGAGTCCATTGATTGGAATACCAGTACATGCATTGTAAGCAAAATATAACATGTTTAACATTGGTTTTCAAAATATCTGAATATTAATTACCATTCTTGGTTGATAATTACACATCGGGATAGTAATACCCGTGTAAAATGTCGCAACAAAAAATTTTTGGGCAGAAAAGCAGAAGGAAAATGAGTTCCTTTCGTTGCGTAATCTGATTTTGACAGTGCATTTAAATATTAGTAACTAAGAAAACATAATCCTCGTAACTCGCAAAGTTGAAAAACACTCTCGTTAGGGCGCACTTGTATTGGAATAAGAAAAAAGAAAGAAAAAGGAAAAACAGTTTATTTCCAATAGAGATGGTACAAAAGTACCATCATTGGTTTTTAAATATCTTAAAGATGATACACACACGATTATTGTAATACCCATGTCACTAGTCGAAAAGTGATTGAGGGCAATGTTCTCCTAATCTTTCTTAAACTACATTTGATGATACATGTAATGATAGTTATAAGAGATAACACAACTTCATGACTTTTGACAGTTTACACATTGTCGCAAATCCAGCCTTGCTCCTTACTAAAGTCCCGTGCAAGACAGCCCATATCTTGCATAATTNATGTAGCCTCTGATGAGGGAACGGCTTTATGTCGCCTATGTGGAGGGAACGGAACTGTTTTGTTTGTAATGTTTTGTATTGTATTTTTGTATAACCCGAGAAATTGGGAGTGTGATTGCTTATGCAGATAATTTCTGGAAAATATTTTCCTCAAAGTGGAAATCTGTAACAAATCATGTACACAATACAACTTACCTGAATTTCGTATTTTATCGTTGATTTTTTGAAACATGTTGAATTTTATCCTAAGATATTACTGAAAGTAGAGCGTGGATGTAGACCAACAAGCAGGCAAGCCAACAAGCAAGCTCGCCAACAAATTAACTTAAATTTTATTAGGTATACTACGCCACCCGTGCAGGGAAACAAATAATTTTTGGGAAGTATTCTTTATAAAAAGGATTTTAGCAGCAGATTCTCATCTCGCGTCAGCTGGAGCTGAATTAAAAAAAAATTGTCAGCCAGAAGCACGAAAATGACAGTCTCGTATCAAACTATCCAAACCAGATCGATCATTAAACAATCAATCAAACCGAGGCCGCACCCTAGGTACTGTACTAGATGACGATCTGATTTCTCCGCTTCTCCGTGTCTGCCTCTCTCACTATGGCACCTTCGTCCTCCTCAGTGTATTTTTAGCACTCACCTTTGATGCCTGTTCTTGTTTCCGGAGTGTACACCGTCACGATGTCGGAAACGGAAACCGATCTGTGATGCGTTGCTGTTTATTTCGCTCATAAATACTAGAGATGAGTAGATATAATTGAAATTGTTTAGCTTTAAGATTTGTTCCTAGAACAGTCGTTTATACAGTGTGTGAATAAATAGTAGGTTTGGTGGTTTTGTTGGATATGGTACCTGTCTTTTCATGAGTTCAGAGTGTGACTGACTTGTTTACAACGTAGATGACACAATCTTGCATGGCTTGCACGTGAGGGAATCTAATGTGATTTTTATCTGATTGAACTATTGTGATTGTACTATTCTGTTGCACAGAATTAAAAATAAAATGGCGTATGGTGAAGATGGAAGTAAATACTCATGTAGGAATGTCAGGTAGATCAATTGAAAGATGTGTGGCATGTGGGTAAATATCAAATATTTCAAGAATATTAGTGAGCTGAGCCACGGAGAAATGAAGAAGTTTTTGTTTGTCTGTTCGGATTACAGGCATAATTTCAAAGAGACGGTAAAAACTTCGAATAAGAGACTAAAAGAAGAGTTATGTTATGGGGAATGAGCTGAAGGTAGAGAGAAGGCTCAAAGAGGAAGAAAAAGAGAAGGATGCTAAAAGTGAGCGCGTAGCGAATGACAAATGACGGTGTTGGGTGTGAAATACCAAGCTATCCAAGACGATATAAAAATAAACTCTCAGCGTCTGAGTTGATGCCTAACTGTTTCTGTCACGGAAACTTATGAAGTTTGCAGAGAATCTCAGGACCACATCTGGATGCATAAATTTAAAACGAACAATTTTCTGAAACTCATTTATTTCAGGGCGACTATATAACTTTCCTGACCAGTAAGACTTCACCTTCGTTAGGATGTTTCATTTCACAATTTTACTTCATTGTTCGGCCACTGTCTTTTCGTGAATATAGCTAAGTGATATGATCTTTTGATCTAGCTGTAATACTTGTTTAACAACCAAGATTGATTAATAGGTCTCGACCTAGAAAACTTCATCTTCATCTCACACGTTAGAAATTTTTCAGACGTCAATATGAGCAATATTCTAAACTATTATCCTACGAGAGATCTTCCTAACAGGAACATTTTGGGCATCCCCGTCAGAACTCTACCCTCTAATTACTCTGATAACTCTACTAACGCCACGATGTCCTCCAACGTTTTGGCGGAATCTACTTCAGGCCTTGATGCCAGTGGTGTGAGGTCTGCAGCACCCCTTGACTACCATTCCTGTTCCACTACCGACACCGTGTCCGCGCTGTCTTTCTTCGTTGTGCTCTTCTCTCTAGCTCTCATCGGTCTGGTGATCTACGTTGTAGTTCTTCGTAATACAGGTATGGTTTCGACATACACTACTCCTGTTGTTGGGAGATCGGTTTGTTTACTTGAGTGAGGTTGTCTACTTTTGTGGGGTTCAGATTTTGTGAGAATGTTCTTCTATGTGCGCAAATTGAATTTATTATGCACGATCAGGTAGATTGAGAAATGGCTTAGACGTTAAACTCGATCCATTGAAAGATTTTCGCTCATGGCATGGAATGAATTGCTAAACATATATTGAAGGATTATTTCGGATTGTAACTAGGCACGAACTGCTAAGTTCTAATTGTTGCAAGATTTAAGCAGAAGCACAGCATGGCACGAACATTTAGTCTTTCTTGACCGCTTCGCCGGAGACTTTTTCGAGTGAAGAATCATTTTCTTTTCAGTCGACTCGTCGATTGCTTTTTCTAGTATTTTCAATGTTGAATTTGCTGGAAACTAAGAGTGACTCTTAATCAACGTGAACATGTTTTGTCTGTTTTAATATATTGTGTTATGAACAAATTTTTCTTTTGCCCTTCGCAAATTACAAAGTGTGATCAATACAACTCAAGCATAGAAATGCAATCGATAATAAATTTCAGACTGTACATAAAAAAGACAACGATTTAATAACTATCTGAAGATGATACGGGCTGAACATGTTGCATAAAATTAGCTTTTCCTTAAAATTATGCGGATTTAAAATTATGCAAAGTTCTTTCCATTATTTTGACCTTAGGATTTTAGAATCTTCGTATATTTTTGAGGAAATGAAATGTTGAATAACATGCCCAGCTGGTATCTCCTTCAGATAGTTAACGCATAGGTGTCATTTTTTATGTATAGTCAGGAATTCATTATTGATAGTACTTTTATGCTTGAGTTGAATTGATCGTTCTTTGCATTTTACAGGACTGATAATGGAGCTGGTCTCCGAAACGTTTCCGATGTTTTTTGATAAAGTGCCTAATTTTATCAGCATTTTCTTCGCGTTTAATTTATAGTGAATCAGTGATTTAAGCAGAGCGAACATCTGTTTAAACATATCAGGGAAATGTGTTCCGTGACGTCATAGTACGGAGACGACAAATAAGTGTCGAATATGGGGGGTTGCATGAACCCTTTTTGGCAATCGAGATGTCATGGCTACGTCACCAACTCCATTTCTTGCAGCCAATGGCATAACGAAATTTTGGTAGCCGGGCTGCCAGAGTTACAAAATTAACGCAGGAACATAAATACAGCGTTCTATAGCATTCTGTCGGCACAATAGCTTTCTCAATATGATACTCTTATGATCTAAATGTCAGCAAAACTCAAATGTGAAAGTTAAAACATTTGATCATACAAAACATTTATCGAAGCGTATATGTTCGTGATGGATTATTTTTCGATGAACATTTTAGGTTGAGGTGGATGACTAAAAGTCACTGTAGAGTGTAGAGTGTGCTGAGAAGCAACCCTATCCTCTTTTGGAAATTTTTCTCCGCTAGGATGGTGCCTTTAAAATGTCTCATGGGTTGTTGTTAAGAAAGCCTCGATCCACTAAAAAAGTGTGCTTTGAAATACTTTATTTAGCTTTATTCGAAAAGAAAAGATAATTTGCTCTGTAAAACCTGCGATTTTGACGCCAAATTTCTCTCGAGCGTTATTTGAAGTACTCTGCACTTGAGTAATCCTGCTGTTGAGGGGTTGACTTAATTTTTGCTGTTATTGCGACGGCTGTTGCAATGTGGCAGGCAGTTGCGTCATTGTTGCGTGGTTATTGGCGTTGCAGGCCGTTGCGTCATTGTTCTGAGCTTGGATTATTTCTGTGACGCTTATATTACATTACTGATTTTATGACGTCAAAGCAGGGCGAAATCCATCACTATTATTTTCACTTACTCTATGTCGTGCGATGTAATTGTGCCCTCATTAGTAGTTCATTGCAAAGTGATTCCAGCGACGCTTGAGAGAAGGTTTGCGTCAAGATCGTGCGTTTCAAGTGCGAGTTTTCTGTGGCTAAAGCCAAGTAAATAATTTCATTGACGTGAGGTTTTCTTGTTGATTTCATGTAGGTCATTTTGATGAAACTATTTTTGTTTTTCAAAGGAAAATTTTTCACGGAGAATTACTTCATGACTCTCTTCACTGATGTCTTCTACATTTAAATAAAATGATGATCGACAAAATGATCTAGTTCAAACAAATATATTCATATGCAATGTGTTTTCTTCAAATGGTACCGCTTAAAAATTTAAAATTTTTACCAAACGAATTCAAGAGTATTCAAATTACGTTATTATTGAGCAAAGAAAAATGTTAGAGGATATCGGACACTGCATAGCGTCTTAGCTTTTGCACCTTATACCAATATAATTTCTTTCGTTGACAGCCATGTAATCGAATAGTACCAATATCGAATGCTTTGAAAATTGCCTGCAACGCGCGCACCGAGTGATGTACATAGTTCGGGTAGAAGGGCAGAAGTGTAGCCACGCTACCTACGTATTTGGAAGTGCTGGCTTTCTCTGTACTGGGAGAGAAGTGTTTTAAAGCAATGCCTCGACGAACGTTGGGGTTTTGGAGTGGAAAACGGAGAAAACCAGTTGGAGATGGAATCATGGAAAATCCTTTTGCCTAATGTGTAATACACTTTACTCGCTTCACCTCAAGTTGAGAAGCTGAAAAACGTTCTAATTATAACTTGACTTTGAAGAGCAGCAATCAAAAAATAGGAAGAAACATTTTCATCAATCACATCATTCATTTAATTGAAGCTTACGATAATCATTTTTTCAAAAAATTGAAACAAAGTTGAACGTTCTGATGACTTTTAATTCCAACTTACAAATGACCATTACAATAGTTACCAAATTCTGTCAAATTATTATTTGCCATTATTACCGTGATATCCATGATGTCATCAAATGATTATTTATCACAATTACAGTGATATCCATGATGTTGTCAAATTATTATTTGTCACTATTACAGTGAAATCCATGATGTTGTCAAATTATTACTTATCACTATTACAGTGAAATCCATGATGTTGTCAAATTAATATTTGTCACTATTACGGTGAAATCCATTATGTTGTCAAATTATTATTTATCACTATTACAGTGAAATCCATTATGTTGTAAAATTATTACTTCTCACTATTACAGTGGAATCCATGATGTTGTCAAATTATTATTTATCACCATTACAGTGAAATCCATGATGTTGTCAAATTAATATTTGTCACTATTACGGTGAAATCCGTTATGTTGTCAAATTATTACTTCTCACTATTACAGTGAAATCCATTATGTTGTCAAATTATTACTTCTCACTATTACAGTGAAATCCATGATGTTGTCAAATTATTACTTCTCACTATTACAGTGAAATCAATTGTGTTGTCAAATTATTACTTCTCACTATTACAGTGAAATCCATTATGTTGTCAAATTATTACTTCTCACTATTACAGTGAAATCCATTATGTTGTCAAATTATTACTTCTCACTATTACAGTGGAATCCATGATGTTGTCAAATTATTATTTATCACCATTACAGTGAAATCCATGATGTCTATTGGAGAAGGACTAGAGGCCCGTAACCCACTTACGCTGCTGAAGCTCCCCGAAGTCACACCAATCGCCTCGCGCGAGCTGGGCGACACCAACGAAAGTGTCCAGTTCGTCGCCCCATCAACTCGCCCAGACGGTCCCCACGTGTACCTCCAGTTCGAGGACAAACATTTATACAGCAACAATACCTCCAAAGACAAAAAGCGAGGTGACCATTCCTGTATGCAAGGGGTGGTCAACAACGATAGTGACCTGGCCCAGGATAATGGCGAGGGGAATTACATCAACGTTCCGTACAACGCACGAATTGTGTAGAATCTAAACAGGAACGCTCTGCTTTAATAAAACTGTTGTGTATAAGGGGCTAATGAAAATTAATTCTACATGGAGATGATAAGTTATTCAAAAACTGTTGTGTTATTCACGCGAGACGTGGCATAATTTTGAGAATTGAAAAATCTGGTTAATTTAAGAAACATTGCTGTAACTGCGTTGTGAAAATTTGGTAATGATCAGCCAGTACTGTGCATTAGAAGCGCTGAGTTTCTTCAGGCGCTTTTCTGTCGCTCGAAGAAGAATTTAGCTCATTTAATGTAGTGAATAGTTCGTTGAAAAAATATTGTACGAGAGACTCAAAATCAAATAATTTTTTATGGTAATGTATTTTTTGCATTTATTCCACCGAACACTTCTGTTTGTTTATCCATTCGTAAAATCCTAAGTTTATTGATGGTAAATAAAAATTAAAAAACGGATACTCTACTGTTTAGGGTTATACTAGTTTCTGTTTTTTTAAGCCAGGTAATTTCGATCGACAACTGGGAGCGACGTTATCTTAAATTCTTAGCGATGTTTGATAGTGTTCATAAAAAAGGCTTGGTTATCGTGCTTAGTCCTTATCCATAAATGTGTGAATACAAACTAAGTAGCTTTCTTTTTAGTAGACTATCAAGCAATGTTCATGGGATTTTATACTTCTTTTGCGTCATATTAATAGTAAGAAACGTACAGTGAGAAACATTTACGGAGATTTGAACATGATTCGATAAATACTTCAATAGCGCTCTCGTTCTGTTAGGTTGTTACCTACTCATTAATTTCGATTAACTGATTTTTCACAAAGCATACAAATTGTTCTACGAGGCTTTACTCTCTCAGCAATCTTCGGAGTTTTCTAATTTCAGATACTCTTGATTTATTCACCGCTTACAACACTCCATTACTGATTTTAGGTGATTTATTCACGTACTGTCCCGGAAGGATTTTACCTGTGTAACTTAACTTGCCCGATAGATGACGCGTTTTTCTCATTTTTATGACGAGTTAAACTCTCAGTTATAAGTTATGCTCGTGAAGCCCCTGATTTGCGCATAATGGCGAAGCAAAATAGCCTTATTAAGCTGAGGGACGTTCACTTCCATGTTTATTTTGGACATCATTTGTGAGCTTTAGCTCCACACCGCTGACCGGTAATTGGCCAATTGCGTGCCGCTGATGACCAATCACAGCAGGCGGCGTATCTGCACTACCAAGCAGTTGTCGTACGAGGGTTGCTCGCTCTAAAGCACAGTGTGTCCTTGTGTGCAATGCAAGGCACGATCACAATGCGCTAGTACAGTTTTTTGGTGAGATATGCTATTAAGGACCTACGCTGTGCCGCAAAATATTTCCACATGGATACCAATTTTCTGAAGAATACACTGTTTGAAATGTCTTGAATTTAAGAATTACGTGAAATAACAATCGAAGAAAATTTCTACACAGGCTTTTTTCAAGTGTCATGAATACGTTTGTCATAAGCGTTCAGTGTTACTCATCTCTCTCTTAGAGTGTTAAAATGATGTTAATGCTTTAATTTCCGACTTCTCACACAGTCAATTTAAAAATTTGATTAATGCAAGTTTTGTCCTAATGCTGGGAAAATCCGCTTAAAAAAATAAGCGAGGATATAGTAGTCGAGTATCACTGGAATTTTCAAGTCAAAATAATTATTTTACAAACTTCTAAACATGTAGCTTTGTATCACTGCACGAAGTTTAGTGGATGTACTTTTAATTATATATCGCCAGCATAATTTGAATAATATCGCTTTTTATTGAACCCTAAACAAATAAGACGCTGTTGATAGTGAAAATTATGGTTGGACAGGGACGAGCCTGCAGTGCAAGTCTGAAAACTATTTTCAAAGCGAAAAAATCAGGAAAAACACTTGCGGTGAAGTTGAACCAACCATCATTTTATTTTAAATTTCAATTTTAAAATTAGGTCATATTAATTTGAGCAATTAACATCGATGGAATTACTCCATTCTGCCATTCTCATGCGAAATGTTTCGAAAAAATTCCGTTTGCTGGTTTATTCACATTTGTTAGAAAACGTTTCTGAATTTCTATTTTTAAATTTTTTGATCTTAGAGCGATGTGAAGAAGTTGTTGCAGCAGCTGAAAATTTGCTAAAGAAAAACAGTACTTTTTCCTTTACTAAAGGGAAGTACCAAGCAACACTTCGATCGTTGTCTACATCTGGACACGTCATGCCCCCATTCGCAGGAATCTTGACACACCTGAGTACATAAAGTCTTCATTCAGATAATAAGTTTAGATTCATCTGTGTGCGCCAAACCTCCATTCGGGAAATTTTGACATATGAATGAGTGTGCCACTTACGACACAAATGTTCACGCAATTGGAAGGGTTAAATCAAATAATCTTGTTTAATTTAGAGGTAACTTTACCGTCATGTAATGAAATTATTCTAAAATTTATTTGTCTAATAACCCTTTCTCCAGAAACATCAAGGCATTCGCTGTTTTCTTCAATTTTTCGATACTTCGCCACTTGAATATTTATGAGCATGACTCATGCGTAGTTAGAGGAAGTAGAACTTTCATGTGAAATACCACAGGCTTACATTAGACATGTCATGGTTAAACAGAATCATTCAGGAAGAATTTTCATACTACTTTTATGGCACACATTTGTGCGTTGCCGTTAGGAGCAAGCTGGACGCACAAAGGTGCTACTATAGCGTGATGTCTACCGCCATACATCGCCTACCCAGGTGCAGTTTGAGATGTACAAATTAAGGGCTTATAGCTAAAATGAATGAATGGAAATAAGTAACATCCGTTGGTAACCTAACCTATAACCTCACGCTATAGTACTAGCTAGAGGTAGATCTCATGCTATAGTGTAGACTTCTTCACGTGTATTGTGGTAGACCTCACGGTATAGCAGCAAAAATGAATGCTGTTTTTTCATTAAGGAGTACAACACGAGAGCAAAGAGCAATATTTATTGAGGAGGTATGCTGAACTAGGGCTGTAATTCACTCTTCAGATATTCTTATGAGAATAGATTTCAGTAATCTTGCCCACGCTGTCTCCAAGAAATGCTTGAAATGTGCGAAAAATAAAGAAAAATTTTGAATAGATGAGGAAGTTGTGCTCATTACAACATTAATCTTGCTAGTAACATTCTAGCACAACGCTTTTAACAATTAAAGCAATAATATTCCACTCGAAAAAACTTTTTACAGTTCAACGAGAAGACGATCGCTGAGCTCCAGAGCACAATAAAGTTTGAGTCTCCGTTCTCGGATAATTTAAATATCTTGATTTCCTCCTGTACTGTCAGTAGTGCACCAGTACCGAACTTATCAGGACTTCCATCACAACTGCATCGACGTCTTAAGGGTGCTCCATTGATTCACCGACCATAGCCAGTATTCGTCTACCCTTCAGTACATCTTGCATTTTGAGGTGCCCAGGCTGCGATCCTAAATATTCAGATCGATCCTCTAGCCCAGTGGTTCTTAACCTGGATTCGGCATGGTACAGTTTGTGCACTAATACAGCACATAGTTATATCAAATGTTTTGAATTTGAAAAAGAAAAAAATATTTTATTTTTTCAATTTCGAAGGGTTCGATGAATGCATGTATGAAACTTGTGGGGTTCAGTATCTCCAACAAGGTTAAATACCACTGCTCTAGCCATACGAAGTACTGGTACTCAGGCAAACCAGGGCGTGTGTGATTAGGGAGACTTCACCTGCAGCTTGTGGTCTGCATTCACTTCAGGCGCATACAAACGGTCTTAATACTTTCACTGCAACGTGAGCCACCGGTGGTCACGGAGGGGGTTTTCATTATGCAGCTGACCGATCAGTAGTCACAAGCTCAAATTTAATAAATATTTAATCAAAACGAAATGAAGGCACGATCCAGTTAATCTTTACTATTTTCAAATGGCTTAGGCTTACTACAATTGACTTTAAATTTGAATTGAATATTAAACTTCAGTTTCACCTGCCGCAGTCAAAGTGTTTAGAGGTATTTGCTGGTGAGCTTAGTGCTGTTACATTGGTGGTGCAAATGACGATTGAGCTTAGTACTGATCCACACTTGACTGGTTTCGCACTAAACCAACTCCAAGTTACAACTCACTCATGGACTTATTGAAAATTATTACTTACCTTAGAGCATGTTACAGCTTAGTTTCTTTACTGCATTTAACAGCCTACAACCTCAACTACCATGTACGAAACCAACATTTTAATTTCACTAACCAAGCAAAAGGACACCTTATTCTCCGTCCAGTCCTTCAGAAATATTCAAGTTTCCTCCATTTTTCGGGAGTCAATAGATTACAATCATTATCGTATAATTTCCCTCAGTGTTTTACGTGACTTGAATTATGTATAAATTCAACTCATCCCTGCAGGCAATTTGTGTTAATTAATTGTTCCCTTCTATGAATCATTCCTAAGATGTACAGGATTTATAATAAAATGAGTAACAAAAAGAAAAGAACAAAAGAAGAAAGGCTTACTCTAAGTAAAGTTGATTATTAAAATGAATGAAATGGGTTTCAAGAATGTCTCAACTTCAACAGCCTCAGTTGATAGGCATGGAAGAGAGTTCTATGAGTAAAAATGAAATAGACTCTTCCTTGTAGTACAGCAGGTGCGTGCAAATTATTTTATGACTCCGTATCTTCCAACAATGATTAAAAAGCATCTCTGCATCCTAAATAGCTAATAGAGGCCAATGTTTGACACTTTCACTTCGAAGGGCCATGAGGGAAACATACAAATTTCATCCCGGCAAGAAAACTTATATTTTCATATAATAATGAGACTAAGTGACAGATAAGTAGTAATAACCAGCAGAGATGGTTCGAGTGTGCACCACGACTAAGCACGCCCTTACATTTGGTACTGTGACGTTTTCGAATTGGAGGTTACGACTTTATTATTCATTCACTTGAAGTTAAAAATTTGTTAGGGTGAAAAACATAGTTTCAAAATACCTAGGGAGTCTGAAGGTAAGTCTTTTTCTCAGTTCGTGTTTAATTAGCAGCCGAGCGACGTAGGACATCCACTCTTATTGTTTCTCTGTGCATGTTATGTTCACGCTGCTGGTGAGCGCTGTTTTGAATGAACATTTCACTTTTTTGCCCGTGTTGTAACTTTAGTGGGATTTTTTCCAGATAAGCCCCATCACTAATGTGGCACAAAAGTTCACCCACTTGTAACTTTCGAAAAAATGCACCTATCGACTTCAAATTGTAATTGAAACGAAAGATCAAAACAATCTTACGTTTGAGAGTAATTTGAAGTCGATACGTGAATTATTTCAAAAGTTATAAATGAGTGAAATTATGTGTTGCATTAGTGGCGGGGCTCATCTGGAAAAGATCCCTTTGGTGAATTGAAATGTCGAGATATTGCTGGAAGGTTGAATTGGGAGTTCAGTTTTTATATTGCCGTTGTGTTGTTGGTGCTCTTAGTTCTGTCACTCCTCCTCCTTACTCCGATGACTCTGTTCAGAGCTATGCCTAAATGTTCGATTAGTTTTTTATAATATTACTTTGAGGGTTACGAAAGCCCGATTAAAGAACGCTGGTTAACCCGCAGATCTACTTGATCCTATTACAACCAAATTAGAATAAGCATCAATGTTTTTCCTCTTCATTCGTTGTTCACCCTCACTGAGGCGCAAATCCTCTCAACGAACTAAAGAGGAGGCAAGACTTGACAGATATTCAGATTGCAGATTATTTTACGCCATAAAAACTTCGACAGGAACTTTTTTTTTACCGGAAAATATATTTAAATGAAGAAAAAGTGGTAGGATAACTGGCTCAAATGTTCACATGATTGAAAATTTCAGTGTGCCAGTAAAAGTAAGTTTACGAAATGTGAATTATCCTTTAAATTTTTTTCAACCATACATATAAGACACTTATCAACTGTGAGGCGTTTGAGATGTATTTGAACATCCTTCCTGTTTTTATAACTTGTCAAGTCATGAAAGAATAACCTCGTCCGAATAGGAGAGACTATGTTCTAATTTCCCTATTTTTTATTGTCTTCAGCTTCTACCATCTACAGTACGAGCAAAAACTTATTTCTTCGTTAATTCACTCGAATTAACTTTTTTCCATTACGGACGAGGTATTTTTTGTTTCCTGGAAATTTAAAAATTTTGCTCTCGATAATTTTCTTTGCGAAGGAACATTCTTTTCACCTATAGATCCTTACCCATTAATAATGTTTTCTAGTTGTATTTTATGCTGAGAAATTTTAAAGTTGGAACAGTCAAACATATGTTACATTTTTCTTTTACATTCACTCAATTTTACACCTCTGTATTGCGTAAAATCCATTTATATTTGACATAAAATTTCTCAGGTATGTTGTTGAAGGATGTCGCATTAATCGCACGCTATAATCCGGAGCAGTAATGCACTGGTAATCTCTCAGCTATGTAAACGCCGGAGGCAATCCCTTGCTGTTGCAGTAAGACACGTAAGTTTATCATAGGACATTCAATTAATGCAAATACACTTTACACATGCGTTTGGCAGCTTTATGAATGGATATTTCCAATCATGTGTCATTAATGAATTGACGATATTTGTTTCAAAGCCCTATACTGTGTTGAACGGGGATCGTGCCGAGAGTCCGAAAATACCTACATAAACTCGACGAGACCCCTATTCAAGAAAGGTTCCTCACTCAAAAATCCAATACGATTTCATTAACAGACAACCAGCTACGAGGAACTCACGTATTCATGAGAGCACATATTCATGTGTGCAAGTACATTGAGTTGTTGTTTTTTCGAAGTAAATCCTCTGATACCTGATTTTTTTCGAGCAACTTATGTCTTCACAACTGTGCATCCAGCAGGGCAGATTGCTCTGAGTCGATTAGGCAGCAAAATGAATTCATTGCATTTTTTGAAAAAACGTGAAAAGAAAAATTAAATACCGTTTAAAATTGTTCTTAACTTCCGAATTACAGTTCTTTATTGAAAAATTTTATTTTTCATTGGTTCTTCAACTATGTCGTAACCCAGGCTGAGATATTTTATGGTGTTCTTGACCATATTTAACTAGATTTACTCGAGAACATGCATGCCATCGTTCATTTTACCGAGTTAGCATTATCTAAAATTTACCCGGTCTTGTCTTTAATTTAAGTTTCAAGCTGTGCACATGCTGTTTGTGAAATTGTGTTCTCCCAAGTTTCCAGCAGACCCTAGCTATTTTGCAGACTCTGTTGCTAGGGATGAAAGTTTCCTTGTTCAGAACAAATTTTTACATTCATGTGTGTTCCAAACAAAACTCATGTCTCAAACGTGAGCCAACGTTTGTTTTAAGAATTTTGCTCTTTACTTATTGTCACATTCTTCTTAAACAAAGGTTTCAATACTCCAAAAGCAGACTAAGCCAACTCAGCAATTACATGTTCTCCCTTGATTAGAGGCATCATGTTCAACATCACGTTCTCAAGCTCGACACTTCGAGCACATGTTCTCCTGAAGCACATGTTCTCCTGAAGCGCATGTTATCCTGAAGTACATGTTCTCCTGAAGTACATGTTCTCCTGAAGTACATGTTCTCCTGAAGCGCATGTTCTCCTAAAGAGCATGTTCTCCTGAAGCGCATGTTCTCCTTAAGTACATGTTCTCCTGAAGCGCATGTTCTCCTGAAGTACATGTTCTCCTGAAGCG
>JACJUY010005645.1:31168-47228 GCA_014220935.1 Platorchestia sp. MABIK | reverse complement strand
TGTTTCTGACTCAGATAGACTGTTTTGTGCCACTATTTATAGTACGGAAATTTCATAAATTTCAGGCCGTAATATAAGGTATTTTCTCGGTGTTTCTCGATTGGAATGCTAGTTTATACTGACTAGTTTACGCTGATATTTGCGCACATGCTTACTTGTGTATGTGTGTGCGTGTGCACGCTATGCGTGCGTAGATGGGTGAATGTGTCACTACGTAGTACTTCATTTCACTTCATTATTATAAAGCATTTATGAAAAATATACATATATTTGTTGCGCGATCACCCACATTTGATGAATCAGACGCTTATGACCCAATAATCTTTTCGATACAGTATTTAATTAAAAATCGTTACAATATTTCGTTAGAAATTGTAAGCAGCAACACACACTGAAAAAGTTGTCACGAATTTCCTTTGCTCATTATCCTATATTTCAGAACATCGCACAACATTTTAAGGAACGCGTATGTATTGTGATTTCCTCGATGCATAGAAATGTATTTGTTTACGTTTACGTGTTAGGTGTATGTATGTGCGTAGGTATGTATGTGCAGGTATATGTGTATATATTTACATGTCTAAATGCACATGTGTGTACTGAACCGACAACTGACATTTTTAGCTAGAAATAGTGGTCTCTTTCTGTTCACTCTCAATTTGTAACATTACCGAACTCGTCATCTCTTTATTATTGTTAAGCATTCCCGTAAAAACTTTACATTCTTTGTGTGATCATCCATTTATATTTAAAATAAATGCTTATCAACTAATGATCGTTATGTTAAAATGATTTAATTAGAAATACAAAACTTGTAATCCTCGTGTTCCACATGCTTATTTATTTATATATATTTTTTTTCACGCTTTCCTTGAAATGATATTTTTGAGCATCGGCCGAAACAAGCGATTTCGTATATTATTTCCAAGCGTCAAGAATTGCGAAGTTTTATGTCATGTATATGTAAACTGTCAAAAGTCATGAAGTTGTGTTATCTCTTATAATTATCATTACATGTATCATCAAACGTAGTTTAAGCAAAATTAGGAGTACATTGCCCTCAATCATTTTTCGACTTTTGACATGGGTATTACAATACTCGTGCGTGTGTATCATTTAGGTGTGTTAACTTTAAGATATTTTAAAAACCAATGATGGGAATTTTGTTCCATCCCTATTGGAAATAAACTGTTTTTCTATTTCTTTTTTTTCTTATGTCGAGATTTGTAATAGAATTTCATTTTTTATTAGTTTTTCTAGTAGGATTGGATTTTCTAGCTAAAATTAATTATGAGAAATCCACACAGAATGAGATTCGTGGAAAATTGCTAGAGTATAACAGGAATAAATAATGCTAATGTCACTCAGGTAGTTCAGTGCGAGGGTAAAAAAAAAAAAACAATCATTTTACATGGAAATGTTATGGCACAATGTGCACGTCTGAATTTCAATAGTAGCCTGCCTGGCCCGAATTGTGATTCGAAATAATCATGATGCAAATTCAAAGTGTAAATAAAAATGGAGCTGTTGTTCAGGCGCAGTATTTATCAAGCAAACAGCAAGCAATTGCCTCGCGCGTTCCCGCTGCAGCGGCTGGTGTCCAAATTATCGAACGGTTTTTGAAGACACACGCCCCGCCCACGTGCGGTTATTCGCTGCGGACGTTGCCTATACCGCTGCTGTGATACGTAATTGGCCTCCACAATATGTATTGTATACATCCTGAGCACAAAAAGTTCGAAAAAGAAAAATTTATGTGATATCTCCGGGAGGATTCATTTGAAGCGTCGGTGTAAATCAAAAGTCGTCTGAAGATGTAAAAACAAATATATTCATATGAGCGCGTACATTTTTCTGAGGATGCTAGAAGTGGTTGATTGTTGAGGAGCAAGCCTAGAGCTAGAAAATGAACAATATTTAATTGAAATGAAGCTCCATTATAAAATACTGTGCTTACTATTTTCAAAAAAGAAACCTTAGCCCGCTAATTCATATTTTGTGTTCTCATATTATCATTCGTGCATTTACGAGCTGAATCTTGACATTAAAATTTACCAAACGTATACGATAGCACGAGAAAAAAAACTACAGGTTTTTCTTCATGCAAATGTACTGCTCATATTTGATGGGAAGTACAAAGGACTTGTTAGTCATCGAAATTCAAAGGCTCAGGTGACAAAAGGTTTCAACTTCGTTCTATGATTGGATTCATGTCACCCTTCCGTCATTGCAGCAAGCAACATGACTTCATTAGCAGGATTCTTTATGACTGGACGCTGCCGTTCGTGCGAGATGAGAAAAGGAGACTTTCATCAAAGGGTGACGTACGTTCGGCGCAACGGAGAGCTGCATCTGTCCGTACCAAACGGGATCAAGTCAATTAGAGGCTCGCACAGACGCGCTGTGCCGTTCTCGCAGGGACGAGTGACGCAAAAGAAGGGAGTGGAGAGGGCGAAAAAGAACTTAATTGTGATTGAGACGCATTCTGCTATCTATGTTTACGAAATGAAAACGTTAGGAAAGAAAAGCAATGCCGGCTGGAGCAGAACTTTGGTTACAAATTATGTCTCAATTGTTATCTAGCGTACATCATCGGAAAAATAAATGCAAAATTTAAAGTGCATGTGAAACAATTGTATTTATTTCTTCGCCTGATGCGTCCACTGGATGATTTATTGAGAGAAATTTAATTACTCGAATTTCTGGGAATTTTATTGCATACTGGAGTACCATTCTACTCGTGGCTTACCGAAGTATGTAGTCTAGAGCTGGATTCCATGACCTCCCATTTCAGTTAGAGGTTCTCTTCGAAAGCTGGCGTCTTAATGGGTTTTGGCCGGCACTCTGTGATGTGGCATGGCTTAAAGCTAATGAATTAAGAAGCTCCTTTGTTGTAAATAATGTATCTTTTTATGGTTGTCCCTCTCTTTCCTAAAAGAAACGAAAAAAGTGCATTAATACCCCTATGGTAGAGTTTGGAAACTTTTCCAGTAGCAGCGTTGATTTTTAATTGCATCTTGATTTATTTTTTCTACCTAAGCACAATTCTATGAGTTTGAGTGCAAGAAAAAAAATAAAATAGCAAAGTCAGTAATATTTAAGTAACTATTTTTTTCTAATCGCTAATGATTTTTTCGTTGAGCAACAAAACTTTTTTCACAGAGCAAATGCGTCGAACGTGATTTTCCATCACGTTCTATTTTCCATCATGTGTTTTTAAGCTCCATCGTTAACGTAGTTAGACAAGATCACAAAACTTTCATTTTGACGGAGTCAATTTTCTGGTAAGATACTGGGGCGCATTTTATTTTTCACCAATTTTACGGAAGAATAAAGAGTAAACGCATAGTCATGGCACGTCTCTAATTTGAAGAATAAATCACCATCACTAAAGGTTAAGAACAAATGGTGGGTTGAAGTACTAAGAACTGAGTAGCTCTTAGAAGACAGACTGTGTTCCAATGATGAGAGAAGTTTGGGATTTCAGTAACAAAATTTGACCATCTTGGCGAGGTTCTTCGAGGGAGATAATCACTGGGAATTTCGGGTCTCATCGCCAACACCATCATTAAAACCTCAACATCTGCGTTATTGTGAGCCATTGGTGCATCCTGATATCGGGTCTCAAACTCGAAACTCACGATGAAAACTTTGAAATATTGTCATTCTTATCAGTCGTATTGTCACAGGAATGTGAGGGTGAAAACGTAGCATTTAGCAACCTTGTAAAATAGACAGATGCAAAAAGATCTTTACTGTCCCATTCTATTCATAAACGTGTTAAGTTGAAAAATTTGGTTTGGATCAAGTTATTGATTGAAACTGCTTTCCTATCCTATCATCATTTTCACGGATAGCCTGCTGTGTTGTGCTATCCTGGATGCATCTGCTAACACTCTTTTCTCTTACTTGCGATCTTGGTTCCTGCAACACCCTCACCAGAGTTAAAAACGCCGACTAGCGACCAATAAAATGAATGGTAAAACAGCATATACAGTCATACATACAATCCTGAGTATATCTTTATTGTTTTATTAACGTCACACACTGGTCATTAACTGGTCGTTTGAACGGTACATGTATAATTGCTGCTAACTTTTTGTTCTGAATTATAGATTTGTCTGACTTAAATGCTGATTTCCCTTCAGCATTTGAAGGATTAATACTGGGAAAATTGGAGCTATTGTGAAGCCTATATAACAAATAAGTTTATTAGACACTTGCAGTCGTTCAAGCAATCAGGCTGTAATCCAAACCTATACTACACAGTATCCTCTACAGGGTATCCCATGAAAAACGGAGCCCAGAATGATAATGTTATAATTACAAACTACTCGCTGCATTTTTTTTGTATTTTGGCTATATTCTTCGTCGAACGCTTTTCAACAAATGCTATACGTTTTAATAAAATGTATTAAAAAATATTTACATGTAATTACTCTAATGCAAGCTGTCTGAAATATGTTTGCGCAGGAAAGTCGAACAATAAAATGTACACACCACAATTTATCTTTCGTAAATGTTTTGGAAAAGAACTTCTAACAATTGCTTTGTAGAAAATCATTTTATCAAAAATATTGTGAACCTGTTTTGAGCTTCAATTCCTTCCTCATGTCGTTCATTTTTGCCCATGCCGTTTTGAGCTTATGATAGCATCGATGAAACAACTCGTTTGATTAACTGTCGATCATTTTTAGTACATTGAATTCGTTAGCGATCATTTCTTTCAATTCTTCAGTATTTTGAGGTAGACTAGAATATACTTTCGTCTTTAAGTGTCCCCATAGAAAATGATCACACGGTGTTAGATCTGGGGATCTTGGAGGCCACTCAATTTCTTGATTTAATGCAACTATACGGTTATTAAAAACTTCTCCCAGCCGTGTACTTACAGCTCTCAGTCTATGAGCCGGTGCGCCGTCCTGTCTCCGCTAAACTCTGCACTCGATTGGCATTAATATTTTCGACCTTTGGGACTGCATGTTCATTGATGAGGTCTAAGTATACCCAGCACCATTTAAGTTATTATCGTAAGCGCTGGTCCAATTAGATGCTCACTTTTGAAAGCTCCTGCCCAAACACACGTTTTCAGCAAAGTAATTACAGGTAAATATTTAAATTTTTTTTATTGAAACGCATAGCATTTGCTGAAAAGCTTTCAACGAAGAATAAGATCGAACCAGAATAAAAATGTAATAAAATGCTTATGAATAAAATTATTTTCATTTCGGATTACGTTTTTCGTGATATACCCTGGTATATCAATCATGGTTATTTTCAGGATTGGTGTGATACATGTTTATTCGAGTAATTTAATTTTTAAGTCGTTTTAATCTACTACAATTCGTTTTAAGTAATTAACTAATTTCAAATAAATAACATTTTAAGATCCTGCAAGTGGTGCACTTATTTTTCCGGTTTCTCAGGAGACGCTCGCTTTGTTTTCTGAGATTTTGAGCATCGTGAAACAGAGGGAATCCTGAGGCACAACAGCAGAATCCGAATTCTAGTAGAATCCAGAATCCAACAGCAGAATCCCGAATTCAGAATCCAGAAACAGCAGAATCCAGAATTCAGAATTCAGAATCTAGAGGCACAACCGAAGAATTCGAATTTCAGCAGAATCCAGAGGCCCAACAGCAGAATCCGAATTCTAGCAGAATCCAGAGGTCCAGCTTCAGAATTTGAATTTCAGCAGAATCCAGAGGCCCAACTGCAGAATCCGAATTCCAGCAGAATCCAGAGGCCCAGCTGCAGAATTTGAATTTCAGCTGAATCCAGAGGCCCAACAGCAGAATCCGAATTCCAGCAGAATCCAGAGGTCCAGCTTCAGAATTTGAATTTCAGCAGAATCCAGAGGCCCAACTGCAGAATCCGAATTCCAGCAAAATCCAGAGGCCCAGCTGCAGAATTTGAATTCCAGCAGAATCCAGAGGCCCAACTGCAGAATCCGAATCGCTCCTACTCGCACGCAAGCCTAGGCGTCTACCCGAGTTAACTGGCTCAAAGTTTCACCATGAACTGGTGTAAACTGTCGACTGCTGTCAGCTCAATTGAAATCAGGGGAAATATAATTACCAATTTAAATTAAATTGGAACGAATTTACTCAAGATTTTTCGGATATAAGGAACTTAATTTGTTCCAATCATACGAAGCAGTATAGACCCCCCAAAAAAGTAGCGAGTCATCAAAATAGTAGGGACTTGCAAGACTTTATTCGTTGTGTTATTTTCCTCGTATGGTATAAATTAATTCGTAGCTACAGCTGTTACTGACCAACACTCAAATGATATACGGAGCTCAAACACCATAGATTGAGAATAAATGAAGTATTCTTAAATCAGCTAAAGTTTACAGTATAAATCCGTACACGAGCAATTTTTTCTGCAACCAAAGTTAGAAATTGATCAAACTTAGGAGCCTCGCAACATGTGATTCCCACAGAAAAATTACTGGTTCTTTATTCGTATGTAAAAGGATTGCATTCGTATGTAAAAGGATTGTTTTCGTATGTAGAAGGATTATATTCGTGTGTAGAAGGGTTGTATTCGTATGTAGAAGGAGTGTATTCGTATGTAGATGGATTGTGTTCGTATGTAGAAGGATTGTATTCGTATGTAGAAGGATTGGATTCGTATGTAGACGGCACTTATACTTGAACACATTGAAGCTATGAGTTACTCCTTGCATCCCAATGGCATTGAGATGAATTATATGCCAAGGGATTGGAAGAATGATTCATCTTAGAGTTATTTTTAAACTATTTAATCTTAAAAGCGTTCATGATTTGTGCTACATAAGTTCGGGATTCTGTTTCATTCTGTCGCCACAACCTCGATCATATCATTGTCCATAGTAATATCCATAGGACGGGTTGAAATAAAGAGGAATGGCAAAAATGTTGAAAACGTAATGATCATATTCAGATTACGACTAAAGAGAGTTCGATGGAAGCGCAAGTCCAATGTAAAACATAAACACCTTGTATACTCTAATTTAAAACCCAGTTAAATAAAATAACATTGATGATCTCTCATAATCGTACTTACTTACCCGTTTACCCAAACGGGAGGAGGCTTGTAAACGATGCATGAAATTGAACATTTCGATATCAAGGGTCATCTCCAGCATCTGAAATAACAAAAACATACCTGAAAATTTCAATGAATTGAGAACAAGTCTATTACGATACTGATCGTACTATTTGAAATTTTATATCAAAAAGGGCCCTGAAATTCAGAGAACTGTTTTGCTATAGGGAGTTCCATTTATGTGAAAATCATTTGTACGAATAGGAAAGTCGCACGTTTTTGCTTGAGAGCGTAGAGCAAATATGATAGGAGATGCAAGACGGAGATTTACACGGAAGCTTCTTCCCGTTTGTTTTGCCTTGCAAACACACAGGGCTGTCTTTGAGGTGCCTGAGGTATTCAGACGATCAACGTGCGCAATAGTGTTTATGCACAAGCGAGAAAAGCATTGCCTAGAGGCCTATTTTAGGTTTAAAATTGGAAGGAATTCTGTAGATTTTTACTAGTATGATCCTTTAATTTAAGTGAATAAAATGTTTGCATGAACGCAAAAGTACGTCTTACTTTAGCTTTTCAGCCTTGTAGCCAAAACATGGCATCACGAAGGACAATTATTTTTCAGTTCAGTTGTTTTATGAGTTGATGGTTTAAAAATGCTAGATTCAGACATTTATTTCTGAGATTAGACTAGATGTTAGTTAAGCCTCCCTAACTGCAACAAAGGCGTTCCAAAGAGAGGAATTATTGTCAGAATAGGAAACTACTCTCTTAAGAGCATTTTTTCAAAAAAACTAAATTTTTTGCGGAAAGTATCGAAAATAAAACAGGAATTGCAGTCTCTGGCTATTTAGTTTGACATTATTTATTTTGAAGCGCATACTACAAAAAATGAAATAAACTCAATCCAATTCCATTAGCTTTCGAAAAATCGAGTTCTAGTTTTCTGTGTTGACTAGTAATCGCTGAATCAAGAAATGAGAGGAAATTATCTTATCACCTTTTACTGTGGATATAACATTTGGACGTTTGGTATTCAAATGGTAATAAAAAAGCTGAGATGAGAGATATCTTGAAATAATGTGAAAATATCTTCGAAATAACGTATACAAATACGGGATTAAATAATTCACAATTCTTACTGCTCGTGGAAGAACAAAAAATTATGCAAAGATCGGTCCCATGGGGAGATCCTTCCCTAACCCATCAAATTGTTGATGAAAAATATTGAGGAATTCTGCTGCAGAGTTTTAAACAGCGACCGTGTTAAAAAATAGCAGAATCTGACTGAACAAAAAAGTAATCTAAGCATTTTCCAATGCAGTGGAATGTTAGTAAATATATTTTCATTCTGAAAAGATGCAATGAAAAGTTTATCAGCGTTGCAAATAGAAACCCTACAATTAGTGAAAGATTTTGAACTTACTGCCTCATACGGATTACAAGTTAAATTGAAGAGTTAAAACTGCGAGTGAAAAAGTAGCCAAATTGCAGATCGGAGTGCCAGCGAAAATTTACTTAAACGGAAAATTTACCGTAAATTCAGTTTATGAATCTTCGATAAGTCTTGAAAACACCAGGGATACTTCCAGACACAATGTTTTCTACAATTCTTTAGATATATAACAAGAGTTCTGGAGTTAGAGTAATCAGTTTTTAATTCTTTGTTCATTCATGCGGCTGCATTCAGTATTGGTTGAAACATTTCTTTAAATTTTGTTTTTATTTGAAATACTTTTCATACTTTGTATTTAGTTATCACGATCGATAAAATCAAGGTCTCTGCATTTAATAGGACACGAAACAATACCATTCATATATGATTGAAAATTTTTTAGGGATGAAATATCGTCTCTGCTGAAAACTGTCGACAATATTTTTCATGAATAGCTTAAACTTATATGAAACAGTACTGAATTGTGTGTTAAGTTGACTCAGTTAACCTGCAAACGAGTATACAAAAATCCGAAACGAAAGCAAGTGAAAATGTGAAGCGTATCGATATTTTAAACGAACTGAAGTTAAAAACATTTTGGTGGGATTTGCAGTGTTGAACACTGTTGTTTACGTGCAGCTTCTTGAACTTCTTCTTCTTTGTCGACTTTGGAGTAGTCTCGAAGGAGCTGCTGGAGTGACTGACGTAGTGGATTGTCGATAAAAAATAGGTAATTTTTGGTAAATTTGGCGCACAGAGATTGATTCAGGGCTTTCACCTCTGTCGGTACCTTTTAAAAACCTTTTGCTGCAAACAGATCTCATTTTTCGAGTAATTTTAATAGCCAGGAATCATGCAAACGTGTTGACAATAATGATCCCATGTGAAGTCAAAACGAAGGAATTGACTCTATCGTATGTCTTGCAAATTTACAAAAATCTGACACCGAGCTTCACTGTAGAGAGCTTTCGTAAAGAGTACTTTTGATTTTCCAAAAAACTGTACAGCAAGCTCATTGTAGCGACGCTGTTAATGACTGAAGTTTATATTTTGCGTTGATTTTGCAATTTGCTGAGCATTCTCACGCAGAGAAGTACGACGTTCCTTTTCATCAGTACGATTTCCAGACGATTGCAGCGACGTCTGTTCAAACAGATCTTCTCACTTTAAAATTCCTCTTATTATCAATGGACAACCGGTGTCAGATACAACTAATAATGTAACCAGAATCTAAAAATTTTTTCACAAAATTGCCATGTTTTTCTGTTTATTCAGATGCTGAAACGTAAGTTTCATGCATCGATTTTAAGCTTGTTCAGTTCAATTAAAGCGTGTTGAGTATTGAAAATCTTGAAATTGACCGAACTCGTTATTTTATTCATTGTTAAATTTTGTAAATTTCAAGCCAATGCTAGTATAACAAATGTTAGAGGTTTTCAGTCCACACGCAATATCAGACAATGACATGAGACGAAACTTCTTCATTTTCGATTGTGTGACGGGACATAGAAGAAAGGGAAGTATTTTGGGAGGATATAGGCTCATCCAAACTCAACGTCTATAAATACCATAATTTGATGAAGATATCGCTATCCTGAGAAGCACAGTGCGAATATCTTTGCTAAGCACGGTTAAATCTAGCGATTCGACTAAAATATAAAAGCGTATTAATAAAGCCTATAACCTGAATTAACACAATTAGTTCTGCACAATTAATTCTAGCTTTACCCTGCAAATAATTAGACAGTAATTTGTTCGACGCATAGTGTATTTCATGCTCTGAGCTGTATAATGAGACAATGTGATGAATTTTTTTGCGAAATTGATTCATGGTGCATAGAGTTTCTTTTGCTATAGCGTTGACGCACTGGTGCGCAAGCACAGCCTTAATTTTTGTTCAATTTTCAGAATGCGCATCTATAAAAGAACGTTTCACTTCCCAGGAATTATATTTCAGCATCTTTCGTGATTTTCCCTACCTGCATGCTAAAAATATCCTGCTGCCTATTCGTTATTTTGATATCGTTTTTATTTATCTAATTCGTTAGACATGTTGAATCGAGATTTTTACGAAAATTACAACTTTCAGGTTGAACATTTGAATCCTTGAAATTTCGCACACTGAGAAATATTACAACAATAAATAATTTTAACCCATTTTGGATAAAGATTTAGACATCATACTTTGCACACTATATCTCAGCTAGCAACAAGATGCACGTTCCCACGCATTTTTCACATTATATTGGAAGTTGAAGCCATTGTAAAATTGCTGAAGCGTTCTTCAGCATCGCATTCATAAAATATCTTTGGCAACTCAACTTTGAGCTACAGCATCCAGGAAGCTTTTGATGCTCAATAAATCTGCGAAAGCGAATGCAAATCCGAAAAACTCGCTTTTGCGACCACAAAACTTCGTTCCCTCCGAACGAAGGCATTTGAATTCCCGCTCACGAGAACTTCTTTTCTCCGCTGCCGAGCTTTAGTTCATCTTTTTTGGGGGCGCCTTGAAGGAACCGCGGCTTGAAATTTGGGCACCTGAGAGCAGCGCCGGAAATTCGCCTTATTAGAGCATGAGTTGTTCCTGCATCGGCGTGCGCATGAGCTCGGGCGAGTCTTTGATTTTGTCCTCGCGTTCATGGGCGCCGTGACTCAGCTGGGATAAAAGATGCCGTGAAAAACTTGTTACTGTAACATAGCGATGAACCTTTCTTGTATTGGCTTTCATTTGTGCGTAGCAAATAGTTAAGAATTGTGGTTTTCGAGGTATAAAGAATGTTATTGAAATTGTGGCAAAATGAAATGTTCACACCAAACTGTCTTATTCTGAGCTGTCTAATATTTTAATCCAAGCAAACATGTGCGCTATCATCATTGTTTGGACATCACTGCTAAGCACGACTCTATATATGTAAGCGTATTTCACTTTTTTCTACAAGGTTTTTTCTTTAGGAATTAGGATTTTAAAAGGTTCTCATTGATTTGATTGTGAGATAAATAGATCGTAGTATTTTTAAGCTTATATTTTAGCCAGATATGTTAAGCTTATACTTCAGCCAAATAATTTGAGCCTTACATTTTAGCGGAATAGTTTAAGCCTATATTTTAGCTGAAAATGTTAAGCCTACATTTTAGCTAAAAATGTTAAGCCTATATTTTAGTTAAGTATCTTAAACGTACATTTTAGCCAAATATTTTGAGCCTATATTTTATCCAAATATGTTAAACCTATATGTTAAACCTATATTTTAGCCAAATATTTTTACCTCATATTTTAGCCAGATGCGTTAAGCCTATATTTCAGCTAAGTATTTTAAGCCTATATATTAGCTAAATATTTCAACATTGAGATCTCAAGTAGAGGCACTGCGTTGATTTATGAACAGAGTTCGGTGGTGACGAAAGCCTTTGATGAGCGTTTTCAGCAGCCCTTAAAGCGCGGGTGACCAAATCATGCCTAGCAACCCACAAAAAGGCATGATTATGTCATGTGTCGGAGTTATGAAGCAACTCTTTTCTACGCCAGGAATCAAGATTTAGCTACTTAGCTCGGTAATTTTCATAATTAACTAATTGTAAGTTAGTTTTAGCCTTCCTAATCACAACCAAATTTAAAAGAAAGAAAAGTTGAAAGCACCATTTCGTATGGAGTTAAGAGAACGCTGAATCTGTGCACGAGATGTGTTCTCGCACAGGGTCCCTCGCGTTTAGAAATAGTATGTTGAGAAGGAAGGTTAGGAATAAAGAAAAAAGTTGAAGAAAGTTAGAGGTGCCGAAAAACAGAATAGGACTGAACCGAAAAAAGGTTTTCCCTAACACACAAACAAAAAAAAAACATTTATCTCAATATTATCTCAATATGAAAAAAGCGCACCTAACTCTCAGCTCGCGACCTCATATTTTTCCCCTAAGAGTGTTAGTTCCCATAGATACAACAGTTGTCTCCTCCTGAAGCATCGCTAATTCTCATATTTCTACATAGTTATCAGGTACTTCGTTCCAGGTAGATATAGCGTAGACAGCCAGTCTGTGACGTTCGTTGATGGATAAAAATCTCTATATATTTCATGGTTAGCTGTTCATTTTCTAATGTTCACTTCTGGATGGCTGATAAGGATAGGAAAACATTACTCATATTCAAATTCATGTTTTCTTTGGTTTCCATTGAGATCTGGGAATTTCAACTTGTGAGTAGGACCCGCTTTACGGAACGGGAGAAATTCTTTGCAATTGCACCACGTGCAAAGTTAGAAGTTATTTTTTTGGATTCAAATTTTTTGAGAATCAAGTACAAACTTTATACTTGCCCTCTTTAAGTGCCGATCATAGCTCTTGCTGACACACAAGTACGCTTCTTCTTTCTTTAAGTTTAATAATAAATAGACGTCGCATTTCGGGTTATGGATACCCGTGGATTTGTCTGTATCGTAATGCCGCTGTTACCTTGGCTGCTGAGATACCTACTCTTCAGATGCCTCAACATCGAAGTACTATTATCAAACTTCTCGATTTCAGCACATAAGCTAACTACGAATCAATGTTGTAAAAGAACAGATAACTTCAATTAATATTATACCTTTCAAACTATTCATTTAATTTATACTCAGAATGAAGAGTAGTGGCTGTTCAATTTCGGTGAGTGATCACATATATTTCAGTTTTTATGAAGGAAAAGAGGTTGTATAACTTGCCAGTTGACCAAATTGATTTGAGTTTGAAAAAAACAGCCAAATTTAATTTGGCCAATGCAATTATTCAAGTCTGGGAAGTACCATTTTAATTTCGGCAAGTGATCACATTAATTTCAGTTTTTATGAAAGAATTGTAGTTATATAACTTAGTTGATCACATTGATTTAAATTTAGAATGAAAAGCAGTCATTGTACCATTTGACAAGCTGATCAAATTGATTTGAGTTTGGAAAAAACAGTCAAATTTAATTCAACCAACAACAATTGAAGCCTGGGAAGTAGCAGATGTTTAAGTGGGCCAGTTGGCAGAGTAGAATGAAGGCAGATCAATTGATTCTGGGTTGCTGTAGTGCGCTCGCAGCGATCACTTGAAGCAAGTCTTGGTGATGGGCTTCCAGACCGAGAGACTCTTGAGCAGCCGCGCCAGCACCGAGCAAACATACTCCACAATCTCCAGCATCGTCAGCACTGAAACCAAGACCTGGGTTAATGCAATACACCCGTGAATGCGAGTCTGTGAGTGTTTGCAGTATGACTCCTTTTTTATTCCCTCTCTTGTGTTCAATTTTGTTTCTTGCATCGTAGCAGCACAAACCATTGGTTTTACTTCTTTTTTATTCTCTTTCTTGCGTTCAATTTTGTTTCTTGCATCGTAGCAGCACAAACCATTGGTTTTACTTCTTTTTTATTCTCTTTCTTGCGTTCAATTTTGTTTCTTGCATCGTAGCAGCACAAACCATTAGTTTTACTTCTTTTTTATTCTCTTTCTTGCGTTCAATTTTGTTTCTAGCATCTTAGCAGCATGAAACTTTTATTAAAGGGTTTTTTGAAGTGTGTCGCTTTTTGTTTTTTCGAAGACATAATCCGCTCAGTAGCGCTACAGCTTAGGAACACAAAGAAAACCAAAAATTAGACCATCCGTTGAGTTGAAACACAAGCGCTTTTTATAATTTGGATATGTAATTCAACCCTGAGTACTGTATTTTTCTCACGGACAAAGGATATATTCTCAAACGACAGTGTGAATGCTGGTGTGAGTGTTCATTTAGGAGTTTGAGTATAAGTGCGAACGAATTTTTTGACGCCATATTAACAATGCACAGCTATGCTTTGAATTTCAAGGTAAATTTACTCCTGCGACTGCTTGAAAAATTTACGCTCCGTTTTCATGGTAAAATCTTTAGCCAAAAGGAAGTATTTGGAGTATACCCGGAATATGTTACACTAGAGTACCCTCTTCATCAAAATTGACGGCTTTATCTACATGTCCTAACTGCATCAATTCTTAAATCCACGACCCGTGAGGAAAAACATAAGTCTTCAACAATTTTATATCTTTTACGAAGGCCGAATATTTCAAACTGTCCTGATACAGACACGAAATTTTGTTTTGTAATGAAGAACTAGTCTGGCACCTAACGTTCAATACATCGCGTGAACATTTAATCAATTTCATGACTATGTTATGCCCGTCAAAAACGACCGCGCTCAGTGATGTTCAACAGAGCGAGTAAATAATTTAATTTGGTAAGTGACAGTACAAACACTATTACAATCTTAGTAACTGAACAGCAGAAAGTGTGTTATTTGTGTATTCATGAGTGACACAGGATTAAATACCTACCAATTTTTTTCTACATTGATGTTTTAGATGGGGCACCTATTAAATCTACATGTAAATATATATCGGAATAATTGCAATTAGTTTTACATTAGTTGGTCCTCCTGCGGTGAAATACGTATCACAGATACGCTAATTGATAACATAATCACTGTCCACGAGAAAATCGATAATTCTGAACGAGGAGATATATCTACATATGCAAATAAAGATACTGTATTTATATATATATATATATATATACTTCTGCCTGATCACGTCAAATGCGCTTTTCATTTGATTCACTTTGACACCTAGAAGTGTATTCGTGATCTGTGACCGGTGTTAGCAGTGTTGACTTTTCAAATGTTGCGGCGCAACCGCAACCGCAACACCACAAAAAAAGTTGCGACGCAACCGCAACAGCAACTTTGAATAAACCAAAGTTGCGATCGCAACCGCAACTCGCAACCGCAACTTTTTAAGTATTAAATATAATTTTAATTAAATATTGTTCAATTTATTTTCCGTATTTATTGCTTTGCATAAAACAATATTAAGATATTCAAAATAGCGCATTGTTTTACTAAAAAAATTACTAGATCGAGTAAATGTGCGGACGATCTTTCAGGATCTTGATATTGAATGAAATATCAAGATACTGAAAGAAACGTTTCATTTGTAAATATTGCATGAACAATAAAATGAATTCCATTTTCCAATAATAATGCTGGAAAGGTACCTAGTTTGTAGTTATATTTTCGTAGGAGTTCAGTATATTGCAAAAAAGTTAGAAAACAGAAAAGTGCAGAACATTTGTACAGCCTATAGGAAGGATAAAGAAAAACACACATATGCTTCTGTAATATTTGATATTCCTCTGCTTTTTGTTGTTCCTCTGTTAAGATTTAAAGCTGGTTCATGATCTCAATGTGACAATGTCAATGTGCTGTAATGACGATCAACGTTGCCTTTCAAAAATGTTAACATTTCAAAATGTTTGTCTAAAAGCCGAGCACGTCGTGGTCTCAAAATTTCTTTGCCTAAGGAGAAAAGTCGTTCGTCCGCAGCGCTCGATGGTATTGGCGTGTTAAATTGTATGAACGAAGCGACAAATTCACTTGAAAGTTACGTAATAAGTTACATAAAATATACTTATATACTGTATGCAAGGTGTATGTATATCACTGTATCGCATAATGCTAATAATAAACAGTTGCCAGACGGGTTGTACCCTGTAAATCTGTATGATGCAAATGGAATTTGATTACTTGTATGCGAATATTAAGTACATGTATGTTCTCA
>JACJUY010005645.1:4942-30697 GCA_014220935.1 Platorchestia sp. MABIK | reverse complement strand
ATCCAATGTATCGACGTTTCATGTTTGTACTTTATTGGAAATAAATGTTTTTTCTTTTTCTTTCTTTCTTTCTTGTACGCTTTAGTTTCAAACGAGTATGAAACGCGTATTAAACTCTATTGAAGTCATTTTAGAAACTGAATTTCCATCGTGATGTTGCGGTTGCGAGTTGCGGCCTGACACGACGAAAATTGTTGCGATCGCAACAGATTCGCAACTTTCCAAAAATTGTTGCGGCGCAACCGCAACCGCAACAGAAAAAGTTGAGATCGCAATTGCGGCCGCAACTTGTTGCATCGCAACTGCCCAACACTGCGTGTTAGTGTGTGTGTAAGAATAGGATACAGTTTAAAATTTCCACATGCTGCATTGTGAGCACGATATGTTACAAAAAGCAGTGATATGAAAAATACAATTGTTTGAAAAATTAGTTATACAACTGTGCTCAGTGGGTCACGAGTGTCAAGTATATATACCTAAAAATTCTGCCTATCATGTTGGGTTGCTTGTTTGCTTGTCTGCTTGGGTGGTTGATTGACGCGCTCTGCTTTCAACATTAGGCCAAATTCTTGGCCCAGCTTCCAGTAATTAAGATAGGAGCAAATTAGGGAATCAGCCTTTACTGTATCACTGAAGAAACTGATTTTCATTAATTTACATATGGCAGATTATTTAAATCTTTCACTATGAAGTAAAGGAAAATGTAGGATCTTGATCCGACATATAATAATAGCCCCACACACAGTGTTGTGCACTCTGTTTGTTGCTTGTACTTTTGTTTAAAAAAATGTTACAGAAAAACTGGTCGCGCTAAAAACTGAAATTACTTAAAATTTAAAAACATTTGAAGTTTTTAAAAGTACCTAAAGTATACCTCATATCAAAAGCATGAAAAACGGTTCCAAAACATTCCCGTATAATATAAAATGAAATGATTTTCCGATTGGAAAAAATTTTTAAGTGAGAGATGTTTAAATTTTCCTTCGCCTTCAATAATTTCCCATCAGTCACCGTTTGATTGGTTGACAGACCGGTAGGCATAAAGTCTCTTTACTTTATCTCGGTGTCATATGGTGGTTAAAATTTTATAGTTTTTAGTACATGCATTAATCATTATCGCAGAAGACCTGAAAGAAATCTGTCCATTCATAACCTTTTCATGTGGTAAAAAATTTTTAGCATTTCTCCTTTTTAGTCATTGATTAAGAGGGAAATTTCGGCTCATATTCTGTTGTTATCAGCTTGAAGGGCGCTTCCATTTCAAAAATATTGTTTTCCCTCACTACCAATATTTTTTAAATTCCTTCGGAACTTGGATAGCTTACACTGGGTGTTCTAGGGTTTCAGCTTGCTAGGGACTGAGGACGGAAAAAAATAATATATGTTTGATTATTTATCAAAGTTGTGAGTTTAGCTTGAAATAAATGATTACTCATGGGAGGTGACCGGCAATAAGTGTCGTGAACAGCTCCGTTCAAACTTTAAATAAATCTACAACTTCTATTAAAGTGTTGCTGTGGTCCTTGATTTGCTCTAGATGTTATTCTTGAAACCAGTATATTCAAAATAGTGTTTTAATTAAACAGATAAATTGAGTGAAAATTTCTGTTAAGCCCAGCTTCGAAATACAACATATTTCAGCTTCAAATCCAGGCTACCGCATCCTTCTTTCTATCTGGCAAAAGGAATTTTTCTCGCGCACTGGTAGCCAACTCTGGCACACACCTCCACTGGCCAGAATGGGCCTTCTGGCCAAGCCAGACGTCCAATCCCAAGGCTCTGACGTCAAAGACAAGTCTATCAGGTGGCCAACAGAGGTAACTCGCTCATGACAGGGCTGGGCTCTCTCTTGTCTCTGATCTAGCACACTAAAATCTCCTGAGTGCGGTCACCAAAGCCTGATTTTATGCATTTTGAGATGTATTTGAGCTCGGTGCACTGTGTCTTAAAAACGTAAATGAGAAACTGTATGGTGCAGACGATGCTGAAAGCTAATACTATGTACCATAAACCAAGGGTGTTGAGTATGCTAGAGTACTGCTGTAATTTAGGTTTGGTTTATGGTAGTAATTTCAATTAAAAATCGTTATAAATTAGTGTGATCGATGGGCCATGCTTACTTCTTGAGAGACGAGTTTAGAATTATACGCAAGTATAGTTTGTGTAAAGTGTATACATTTATTTAAATTCAACTCATAAGTCTGAAATTTGTTGCCGTGTAGTTGTAAGGAATTCTCGGGCACGCTGCGTTTTACGGCGTCTTCACAGTAAATGAATACTTGTACACATTTTCACTTAATAGCAGGGTTGCGGAGTCGGAGGAATAAATGTACGACTCCGACTCCGACTCCGACTCCGCCTTTTCAGAATTTTACGACTCCGACTCCGACTCCACCTTTCCAGAATTTTGCGACTCCGACTCCGACTCCACCTTTCCAGAATTTTGCGACTCCGACTCCGACTCCACTTTTCTAAAATTTTGCGACTCCAACACCGACTCCACTTATCACAATTTTGTGACTCCAACTCCACCTATTTACAATTTATAAGATGAAAATTACTGCTTCCATGTATTGCAACCTGTACATATGGTTATTATGATTTTTATTTACGAAGGACTTTGAAATTGGCAATAGAATGTTAAAAATCAAGTTTTACTAACATATATATCTACTAGTGTACACGATTCTTCAAAAATGACAGGATTCGATAGTTTTCTTTAAAAAAGTCCCAAGATATAGATGACAAACAAATAGATCTACCCTAATAGTACCCGAGATTAAAATATTTTTGTACTTGTGCCCTGGTGAAACTCTTATCACTGATACGGTCAATTAGCATCCTTATGAACATCACAGACGAACACACCAACCAAGCAAGCAATAACTGTGTAATATTTTTAAAATCATTATTAGCAAAGAAGTTTTCAACAAATTTGCCATATCTTTTTTCCACGATAAGCTACATTTTCTCAACAATGGATTTAATTTTCAAGCAAATTTTTTCATTTATAAACAAAAGTGAGCAGATGTTAGGTTTTTCACATCATTTGAATGGTATTTATGATACCATCCAATCAAGCTAATTCCCATTGTAAAAACATAGGGGAAATTAAGTACATAAACACATTTTATTTGTAAATTGATGGAGACACCTAGCGTTTCGATATATATATATATATATAGTTTTTTTTGTGCGGACAAATTTCCACCGTAGGTTGAAAGCTCAAAATTAATCAATTTTCACGAATGATTAAATGCCCAAAATTCCTTAGTTTTAGAGTTGTGAGGACTCAAAGAAACTTTGAAACCTAAAGTATGATACCACGTGCGTGCCAATGTTAGCGCTACCTTTTCACTTCAAATTAATCCAAGTCAAGTTCATTTTAATCCAAGTCAAATTCATTGTAATGCAAGTCAAATTCGAATAAATCCAAGTCAAGTTCGAATTAATCCAAGTTAAGTTCAAATTATTCTCAGTCAAGTTCAATTTAATCCAAGTCAAATTCATTGTAATGCAAGTCAAATTCGAATAAATCCAAGTCAAGTTCGAATTAATCCAAGTCAAGTTCAAATTATTCTCAGTCAAGTTCAATTTAATCCAAGTCAAATTCAAATTAATTCAACTTTAGGTTGAGTAAAGAATTGACACAATCACTCATTAATTAGAGCGTTTTTTGCATTAAATATGTTTCTATTGGATGTCATGAGAAAGACAATTGTTTCTCCTTTTAGCAAGGAATACATAAAACCTTCGCCTGTGTTACAATTTAAAGACAAGCTGTCGTAAAATGTGCTAAGTATCCAGCATCAGGAGGCAGAGTGTAATTCAGGTCTTTGTGCGGCGTAAAAGATACCTGTCAAATATATATTATAACCAGTTCACTTTGTTTTGTACGACTCATTTGAGTTATTTTAAATTCTGCATTAATGTTAGTATGCATCCATTCAAATGTTTATGTTCAAAATGTAATTTCATGTTACACATAGCAGTATCGGGGATGTTTTCACTCTCATATAGAGGTTTACATAGTTGAAATTTCACTTTATCACATGTATGAAATCATATACAAGCGAATACATAAGAGAACTATGGGACGTTATGTAGATTTAATCTTTAAGAGAAATATACAAACGCGATTCACTAAATACTTTTGTACGATTCAGTTTGAATTCAATTGATAGGAGCACATTACACAGATACATTCCTGAATTAGCAATAAAAATGTTGTCATCTCTTCAAATTAATAGGCCAAGGCAAATAAATCATCTCTGTCGATGAGATAAATTGTAACTTCTTTTTACGAAAATCTATTGGACGAGAGAAAAAAGACTTTGTTGCTATATTTTTTAATGGATTAAATCTACATATCGTCCAATGATAATCTTATTTAGTAGCATGTATATGTGATTTGATACATGTGATAAAGTGAAATTTCACGCATATAAATCTCTATTCGAGTGGAAATAATTGCTCAATGCTACTATGTATCTGTGTGACATAAAATTACCTTTTGAACATAAAAATTTGAATGAATACAAACTGCCATAAATGTAGAATTTTAAAAGAACTTTAGTGAGTAGTATAATACGAATTTTTTTTAAATTGACTGGTACCTTTTACGCCGCTCAAAGATCTGAATCACACTCTGCCTCCTGATGCTGGATACTTAGCACATTTTACGACAGCTTGTCTTTAGATTGCAACACCGGACACCGGCAAAAATTTTATGTATTCCTTGCTGAAAAGAAAAACGATTGTCTTGCTCATTACATAAAATAAAGGCATGTTTAAAACAAAAAACGCTCAAACTAACGAGTGATTACGTCAATTCTTAACTTAACTTAGGACTGCTTTAATTTGAATTTGACTTGGATTAAGTTGATCTTGACTTGGATTAAATTGACCTTGAGTTAGATTAATTTGAAGAGAAAAAGGTGAAGTCTTGATGGGTGAAAAGGTGAAAAAGGTGAAGGTGAAGTCTTGAAGTTCCTACCTCACTAAAACAGGTTTTTGATATTTTTACAATGAGAACTGCAAGCATTTTACGGTTTGGAAAAGTATCTGCAGTTTCAAGCTATTAGGCATTGAATAATGTTTGCACATTTCATTAATTTAATAAAATAGCTACTAACGTTTATCATTGATGACTTAGTGTTAATTTCCTAACGAATGATTATTTGCAAATTTTTCGTAATTGTAAAATGCTTGCAAGTTTTATCGTAAAAAAACAATAAATTGCTTTAGTGCGGTCGGAACTGACAAGACAAGCGTTAACATTGGCGCGCATGAGATCTCCTACTTTGAGTTTAAAAGTTTCTTTAAGTCCTTGTAACTCGAAAACTAAGGCGTTTTGGCATTTTATCATTCGTGAAAATCGATTCATTTTGAATTTTTTTTACCTATGATTGAAATTTGTCCGCACAAAAAACGCCCTATATAGTGTTGATTATTCTTATCAAATAAAATGCCAAGTGTCTGTTTAAGCGAATAAATGAATAAATAGATTTGGATATTTTCTGTGCATAACTTCTATGTTATTACAATGTTCAATTTAGTATTGAACAAATAAAATTGGTTGGTCCGTCATGGTTGGTTGGTCTGTCCCTTTCACGCTCTGAAAGGATGCTTAATGATCGTATCTGTGATACGAGTTTCACCAGTGCACGAGCACAAGAATATTTTGATCGTGGCTACTATTAGGATGGATATATTTATTTGTCATCCACATCTGGAAGATTTGTTCAACGACAATATCGAATCACGTCATTTATGACGGGCCGTGTACACTATTATAAACATATATACAAATAAATTACTGACAGGAGTCTTCTGAGTAGGCAAAGTAGGTAGCGCATCCCCTGATAAGCACAGATAAGCATCAACAGTTTTTTCTATTCATTAGTATGCTCTGATTTAACGAAATTACAATCGTTGATTCAATACCTATGTTCAAAATCCCCAAAATTTTGCTCATACACACATGCAGATAAGGTAGGCAAGATTTGCACGCCGCCTTTTTTTCTCTGTATCTACACTATACAGAGTAACAATGCTGAAAAGGTGACATATTGCAGCTCAAACAATTTTATATCTCGGCTACAATAGGCCAAAGTGGTTCTGCTTTCGTCGCTGGGGCCTAACATTTTCGGAACATTTTGTTTACGAATAAAAACCAATTTTAGCTTTTCTGTGTGTAATATCATACTGTCTTTTATTCTCGTTTGACTTTTTATTATGTATTTGACACTTCCTTATTTTAATAAACGCCCATGTTCTTTTTACTTTGTATTTTTGATGCTTTTTGGCACGTTTTCAGCAAGAAAATTTGTGCGATCGCAGAAATGCAACAATCACTGCAGCAGAGATAGTGCATTGCTTTCAGTTACAATATGTGTGTGTGACTAAGTGAAGTATTTGCTAGTGTTGTGATACTATTTTCATTGCAGCTCTTTTACATTGTTTTCAATTTTTTCAAGTGTTCCAATACCGATTTTGATTACCATACAAAATTTCCAAAACTTTCTTAAGAAAAAGTCATTATATATATAATACTGAGAAACAGACACTATTTCAGTTTTGAAAATTGTGAAAACATAATTATGAAAATCTCCATTTCAGCGTATGCTTACTTAAAAACTTGGGAGTGATCAGCAGATAAAAATTAAACATGAAAATGAAATGATAAAATACAATATAATTCTTGAAGAACCAAAAAAATTTCAAGGAACAACTTTAGAAATGAGCAGAAATTTTCATTATTAATGCACGTCAACTTGACTTTAAGCAAGGAAGAAGACAAAACAAAGAAATAAATTTGAAGTACATAGGCACTACATATAGCTGAAAATATCAACTAATATTACAGTTATTAACATGAAAATAAGATAGTTGAATTTTCACTATCAATAGCCATTTCGAAACCTGAAAACTAGAACTCTTTATATATCAGACCATAGCTTCAGGTTTTTGGGAAAGACTAGTCATTATCAATTTATCATAATCTAAAGACTAGAAATATTTATGATCACAACATAACTTTTGGTTACTGCATACTGCAAAGACTCGTCATTATCAATCAATACACCAAAACAACATCAAAAGAAAGACTAGCAAAAATCGTTTTAAGGAACCACTGGTATAGAATATAGACACAGTAAGAGCGTACAGAGTTACCACTCTTTATGTGAGTACAATGTATTGCATCAGCTGACCTGTTCTGCAAGTAACTTGCAACACATTAACTACTAGTTTCTAGATCCTTTGTATTAATTGAAGGGGGAACGAGAGAAACAGAAACAAACAGAATGAATGTGCGTTGCTTTCAATAACGAATTGGTTTTTTTTCACTGTAATATATGCATTATTGCTCCAGTACGAAAATTATACCTCGCACTCGTGGGTATTACATAAATACGTGTGCGAACCCACAATGACCATTGATATCAATGACCATTGATCGTATTCAGTGATAGGTGTAAATACGTTGTTTCGAATCTCGAATAAAATAATCAATAAAAACATTGCGTATTTTTGTGGCTTTTCAGTGAAGTATTTTAACTGGTTTTTGTTTACTTTTGGTTTTAAACAATTATGAATAATTTTTGCAAAAATTTGAATCGAAGACACTAATAAATAGCGACTCCAACCTCGACTCCACCACATCCGAATGAATGACTCTGACTCCGAGTCCGACTCCACCACATTCGGAAATGCGACTCCGACTCCGACTCCGACTCCACACACATTCAGAAAGCGACTCCGACTCCGACTCCGACTCCACACACATTCAGAAAAGCGACTCCGACTCCGACTCCACCCTAAAATATGCGACTCCGGCGACTCCGACTCGCGACTCCGACTCCGACTCCGCAACCCTGCTTAATAGGAATTTCTTTGTTCGAATGCAATGGAATATTCAAAGAATGTTCATGTTCGAATGTAAAAAAAAGTTTATAGAATGATTCGTTTTCGAAAGGGATGAATAGACGCTAGAATTTTTGTCATTCAAACGGTATTGAAAGTTTCTAGCATGTATTTAGTTCAAATATTATGAAAAGTTTCCAGAATTTTACTACTTCGATTGTTATGAAATTCAGCTAGAATCCATCTCGATGGAATGTTATTGAAAACTTTAAGAACTTTTCTTAACAGAATATTATGAAAAGTTCCTAGAATCATTCTGGACAGACTGTTACGGAAAGTTTTTAGTGTATCTTGATAATATCTCTTGGAAAGTTTCAATAATCTTTCTCATCAGAATAACATAGAAAGTTCCTAGAATTTATCTTGAATAAATACTTTGAAAAGTTCCTGTAATTTTTCGTGCTCAGATGCTTTGGGATGTAATAGTGTTTCTAACCTCTCAGTGAACTGAGACCTTAGATATAAACTGAAGCGCGGAAATATATGAGCAATATATGAGCAAATAAATGACACTTTGTGAGCAAGAGTTTATGAACAAATGTGGGATTCATGCGAAAGAAAGTTTATGCATGTTGATATTTTTCTCAAACGGAGTTTTAGAACGAAGAATTGTACACGAATTTACGACGTGAGTTTTTTAATGAGTTCTTTCATTAATGATTCTTAACGGAAATTGTTTATTTTATGACATGAATTAATTAGTTCACAGACGAGAAGCATTCTTTTTGAGATCACAGCTGTTTCGCTTGATCTCGGGCGCGATGTACTTTGTTCGAAGTTTGAATGCAGAATACAAATATTTACAATGCTCACATTGCGTCGAACAACTGTTCTTTGGTGAGTTCCAATGGAAAGAACTTGAGATTGCTGGTAATTGGGAAAAAAGAGGGTTTCGTGCATGTGTATGCAGTTGAAGAACGTTTTGAAAGGCTTCATCTTTGCATATCGTTCTATTTGCATGTAATGTTCGCTTCAGATGGAAAATGAAAAGGCGTAAAAACTCCATACCATGTGTCATTGAGCGGAGACGTAAAGTGAAAAGTAAAACTAACAATCCGAAGGTCTTTCGGAACTTTTCAGGAAGATTAAAGATTTAGATCAAAGGTGATAGAATGCATTGAGATTTATGCGTTCTGAAACATGATCTTCATGTTTGTTCTTCTCGAAAAAGTTCACCGTTTGATGTTATGCCAACTCTCAATATTGACATCACTAACAGCCGGGGGAAAACAAAGGAAAAACGTTTTTTTTTGCGATATCGATATCATTGTTACAAGCGGTGAGCAATGCTATAGTTGTTATTAAATAAAAGAATTTTAGTTACTGCTAAATATTGGTGTAATAGTCATATTCACACAAATACTTCGGATCCGTATTTTTTCATTCTTAGTTAAAAAATCAAGATGTCATCAACATTTTAAAGGCGAATTATTTCTTGCGTTTCTTATTTTCTTCAAATGAATTGGCAACTCACATTACTGTTGATAGGAAAATGTGTTTAAATGTGTAAAATTGAAATATTATCAGCAAATCATTAGCCTACAACGGCTTTTCACAAGATATCACGGGAAAGTAATTCTTGAGAAACATTTCCTATTAATATTTTCCCAGAAAGGTTTACAGTAAAATCTGGAAGATGCCTGACTGTATGTGACAATACTAAGTTGCAAAGAACGAACGATCAGTAACATAATATTTGAGATTCATGATATTTCAACCAATGTACGTCTCGCTGAGCAGAGCGTCAAACTATGAATTGAAAAGGAAAACTGAATTAAAAAACGATAAAGTGAAATACCGGTAAGATATATTGACACGTTTATGGTTATTTCAAAGGACGTAGATTTTCTATAGTAGATTGATGAACTCGGGAGGCAAGGCAACTTCAGCAAAAAAAGCCTCCAAACTTCACATTGCTCGACACCGCCTCAGCACGCGAGGTTGTTACCGCAAGTAACTCGAGCTTCGGAATGAAAGCAAGACCGTCTAATTTATAGCAGTGGTGGTTTTCTTACTCTTGGGGGCCAATAAAATATACAATATGCATTTCAGCTTTTCATCAAGTTTTGGAAAATCGTAATTTCTAGATATACACAATTGAATTAGAGTTTGAAACGGCGCTCATGATGTTTTTTAGAAAGCGCGTTGCTTATCACACCTGAAATAGCATGTGTACTGAAAAATTGAAAGTTAGCGCTTTCTAGACTGCCTGGTGTTTTCTAGACTGCCTCATCTTTACGAATTTTTTCGTGAAAGTTTTGTGTACAAAATGTTTCATACTAACGAAAGCCCTGGCTTTCGACACCAAATTAAAGCCTTGACTAATTACCATGACTACTCGACGAGGAAAAGGAATGAGTTCATGCTCCTCCATTACTATACAGATATCTCTAAAAATGGCTTTATTTTCACTGGTACAAAATTATAGATTCTCACGACCTGATATTTGAGATTCCCTGCCCTGAGTACCAACACCAAACTTTGACTGCACGCCACAGTACACGTCCTGTACATCGCTCCAGGGTCCCAACATCTAACTTTGACTGCACGCCACAGTACACGTCCTGTACTTCGTGTCAGGATACCTTCATATAACGTTGACTGCACGTCGCAGTACACGTCCTGTACTTCCCCAGAGTCCCAACGCCTAACTCCGACTCCATACTGCCCTCACGTCGGTCCTAGGGTACAATAATTTTCTCAGCTCAGTGTTCCCCTCACTCGCGTTTCCCCTCATGCTCGCCTAAGAGGGCAATCCTTTTCCCAAAGAACGTTTTCCCGAGAGGCTGCCTAGATCTGGTCGATGTGAGCTTCTTGCGAAAGACACCTTTGCACTCAACGAATTCCATCAGTCTTTGAACTTCTTTGCCCTCCACTGTAAACTTTAAATTTACCCTCCATAGAGACGAGCTGATACATCAGGGGAATTCAAATCGGTCAATTTGTCATGTTGTGGGTCTACATAATTTGGCCCGTAAGAGTATGTATTGATGTTAGCTGATGTGAATGGCAGTAAGCCAAATTGCGACTCGAATCTATGATGACATACGAGCAGCGATTACGCATATTATGATATTTTACGATGCACTTGACCGTTTCATGAATGAACCATAAATTTTTGATGAAAATGTCACAGTTTTATTCAACACAGCTTGCTCTCCATGTGTACACATATTAGTCTATGAAGAGAGCTGAAAAAGTTACGCCACTTTATTTTTCCCGAAGAATAACACGCAGGGCTCTCCTTTATTGCCATTGTCAGTTGGCTGTTGCTGTGTTTAACCGACATTAATCTTATTGAAATATGGCGTCAGATCTAATTTATTGTTTTGTGCAAACATGCTGAGCTGGCCTCCTGACGCGGTGTTACTTTAGTCAGGGATTTATTGGATATCTGAATCATTTTTGCCCAAGCTGAGCAATGTGTGACTTTACGGAGAAGAGTTCACCTTTGTTTTTCGAAGACAAACACGTTAAACAAATTGAATGACATCTGAACTGTTTTGTGAAGTACAAACACAGGACTTCAGTCCTCGAAGTTTGAGCGTCAAATCACTCCTCTAAGACAACCTGATTCAACTGTCCAGTAAGGCTTGGTTTTTCTCATTGGGATTAACCTTCTCATTTCTGCACAACACGCTTCTCACAAATTCAATAGTATAATTGGTAACTATACGATTGAATATAATATGTATTATCCAAGGCCAAAATTATCATAAGCTAAGCTATCCACACTGAATACGGTGCAACAGACCTTCCGGTCATATGGAACCCGCGCAAATGAAAAAAATTAGGAGCAGGGAACGCCTAAGCAGACAGCTGCTCACCAGAGGCGCCCAGCAGCAGCCCCAGCGTGCCGCCGAAGTCCGCCACGAGGGACGTGAAGCCGTAGCTGAAGTTCTCCTGCACCGACTCGTAGGTTTTGTCGGCCAGGAAAACCTGAACGCGTAGAAGTTGGAATTAGAAAATGCTGCAGAAGTTGAAGACGTGCGGGTGCAGACTATACACCAACGGCCTCTTTAGTTTTCAGTTCTTGTGCGGTAATGGAATTATCTTTGCGTCAAAAGGGTTTTAAAAACTGTGAATAATGAATTATAGATTACGCAGAAATTGACGGGAACGCAGGTTATATCAAGAGGCTTATATAGATATGCATTTATCATATGTACAAGGAAACGGGTACTTAGTTGAACAAGTTTTGACATATGGTCGGAACCGTTGAAATAGACATTTTATACTCAATAACCCTCTGGTTAAAAATACTATGTTAATGAATTACAAGAACGTGAAATTTGAAACGTATTGGAGAAAAATCAGTACTTTGAGAGTGAATGGGAAATGAAAATTAGATGTTAGGAAAACATTTTTATTTTTATATAGAAGCAAGAAACAGAATAGCAGTCTTAGGTATTATGACCACAAGAAACAGATTTCCAAGTTAGGTTAGGTATTTATAACAGATTTTCAACATGACGCCCTTCTGTTGCGATGCAGGCGTTCAAACACTAGTGCAATTGCCGGACACGATCGAAGACACCAGGAGTTCCACGAATCCTTGCGGAGGCTTCAACAATTCTACCAGTGAGGTCTTCTTCTGAATGAATCGGTGTTTCATTCACCAAACTCTTCAAACGTCCCCAGAAGTAGGACTCTAGGAACGCAATATCAAGAGACCTCGGTGGCCACGTGAAAATTTCAAGTCTCTGTAACTCTCAGCGGAACATTTTCGACCACACGGTTACATAGCCGTGTGTCTGTAGGACCTGCCTCCGTGCGGGCAAACGAGGGTTCGAGTCCCGGCGCTGGTGGCGATTTTCTCCCTTGGGTATAGGAGAAAAAATTCTAAGCACAATACCCCACTCTACCCAGGTGTCTGAAATGGGTACCGGTCTTGACCGGGGGAAAGTCATGGCGTCCTGGTCTTAGTTATGAGGCATTTGAAAAACCAATGTACAAGGTGATATGTATCAGGCTTGAATTGGAAATAAAGCATCCGTAGATGCCGATGTTTGTGTGTTTGTTGGAGTAAAGAGTGTTTATATCAACGGTCACAACTTTATGTTTAAGTTTGTTCAACAACGCGCCGGTCGTGCTACATTTGTGTTTATAGGGTTGAAAGATGCAAAATGTTGCAGAAGATTGTGGATGTGTAACCGGAAATTAAGCCTATCCAATACATCACACAACTTTAATACGCAAATAAAATTTTATGAGCTTAGGACGCGTTAGATAAATGTTTAAACGTATTTCCATCAAAATATCACTGGGGCCATCAGCAGCTATTTAACACAACATTTGTGAAATGGGAACAAGATTTTTTTCATTTATGGTTTGTCCTATCATGTGAAGTAAGTTGCATAATATATTATTCATGAAGTATTACGTTCAAGGGGGAGTTCAAAGTTTTTGTAATTACAATGGCTTTAGATATTTTTTTAGAAAGATCACTGTATATTTTTTGGACTCACGATGTTCTGCTATCTTGTTATTGCGAATCTTATATATGTAACGCATCCTCACTTCCCATTCTAATCTAGGGTGTTGTTACTAATCTAGTCACATCACCGGCAGCTCATTAGAACTCATGACATGAGCTACCTGGAGCCCTCTGTGCAGTAGATCCTCGAGTTGTGCTACCTCCTTTTACGCCAACCCCAACTTAAGCCGAAGAAAATCAATCCAACTTATTACCATAACTCGAGTCAAACATCCTATTAGTTGAATAATTTCTATTTGTTTATGTTCAGCTTCTCTTAAAATGAAGAATTACTTGAGTATTCTGCAATGTTTGCGTCGAGATGCCTTTACATTGCGAAGCCGGTACATGAAACAATTTTGGTGGATATTTGGAGAAAATCATTAGTTGCTACACGAACTATACTGATGTAGCAGATGCACTTGCACCGGTCGATTAAGCTTTTTCAGAGTTAAGCATAGGGTAGAAGATACCGTTTTTCAAACACTGTAAGCACAAAAGTTATCGAATAATTCTTTGTTCTAATAGAACCTTGCTTCTGTTGCGTCAGTTGCAGGAAGGTCATAATGCACATTTACAGTGTATTCTACGTACATTCAATGCATTCATAGTTGATATAGATGTACCTACCAAATGGAGAATATCCCTTTTCGTTCAAAACGTCAGCATCTATAGACAGAACTCCTATTAAATGAGAACATCATTCTTATATCAGTCAATTTCAACGTCCCTTTCCTCCTTTATTATTTAGGTTGACATTCCTAGTTTACACGATGGTCTGCACACCACAATTTGCTTGCTAACTTATTCAAATTCGCACGACTCACTTTTTGGACCAACATTTTGCTAAACCAACATTCGGTCAATCAGACTTCGTTTTCTAGTCAACCTTACTCCTCACCTTAGACAAAATTTTTGCAACATCGTTTTCATCATTCATGCGTGCGCAGGTAAAAGTCGTAATTTGTGGTGATAACGAACAAAAAACCATAAACAAGACAAATTATGGGCAACAAGTAAATAGTAAGCAAATACTGTTAGCCTACCGTCGCAGTTTCGTTTTCTAGAAAAGCAGTATTTTTGAATAATCTGTTTGTACACTGAGAGAAATTTTTGAGATACCTGTGTGTCTCACAAGGTTATTCGAAATATTTTGATACACAGTAGAATATTTCCGTTGACCACATATTAAAGTGGTTGAGAGAGTTGAAATACATATTCACGTTTCAAACGGCTAAACATTTTTTGTAGAAAACCGAACTGTGTTGAGATTTTGTGAATGAAGTACAATTCTCTTAAAAACCCAAATGCCTTCACTAATTTTTCTTCTAATTCTCAGACGTTCTTAGACGTTGTCTGTATATAAGTGTACTCAGTGACCCGTCTGATAAAGTGAAATATTTATGTGGAATAAAATTGATTTACGTTTAAGTGTGTCATGGTTGACACACTTAAGTGTGTCGTATAAGCCCATGACACACAAAAGTGTCTCGGTTTTGGGACAAAATTTTTCTCAGTGCACGGCTTGGGTAAATCTGTAATGGTATTACCAAGTGTACATACTAAATCAAATGATTCTATAGTTCATTAAGTTTACTTGATATTAAAATTATTTTTTATTACACGATACATAATAGTAAAACGTGAAAAATCCAACTCTGTAATTTTTTGGATCAGTGCTTGACAAGATCAAGAAATTCAATCAAAAACGATTTTCATTCTCAGGAAAGAATAATTTGTCTGGCGGAACAAATTACCGATTTCAAATTACTACAAATATTTCAATTGTCTTGAGCCGAAGTCGCATATTTTCATACACTGCCACTTGTTATAAAAAGCGGTGGGGTCCTCGAAACCTCATTCCTGCACTCACTCAAAATTCTTCAGTGATTTTTTATTTGAGAAATTCGGTCGGGTTAATTACACCCTCGCTTTTCGCAAACATCACCAGTTTGACAGGTCGCGGCACAGTGGAACTCGTGCTGTGATATTCTGTTGCAATGGAATTCATCGCCAAAGCAGAATATATAAAGCTACAAAAAAAGGTTGCAACAACACCGGAGAAAATGATATTGTCATAAGATAATTAGTAAGGGACATTAAGGTGGTAGAAGACGTCATCAGATTGGATTTCGTAAACAACCCGAAGAAAGGGAAATGAAAAAGGAAATTTCTTCTCGCAGAATTCCCAAGTTCGGCCAAATGCGATCCTATCTTCCGTTCAAAAATACAATCGGTGCGTTGATTTCTTTAATAGTTCTGCGAGAAAAAGTTTAGCTTCCTTCGTATCCCACACAAACTTTACGTTGGGGGAGATTCTTTGGCTGCGGCGACCCGTCCTGCGTCATTAAACGGCAATTTTTTGTCGGTTCAGCCGCCCACCATATCGACTGTACTGTCATTACCCACCTAAATCAAGTTAGCTTTTTGGCCTTACGTCAATGTCGACAACTATTTGTGCATTTTTCACTGTGTAGATACTGCTTCCTTGGGAAGATAATCAATGCGACTATTGATAGCAATGAAATGATCAACATTACTATCTACTTGAAAGTGGTTTGTACCAATTTCCCCGTTTAATAAATTGGACAGATTATTTGGTACAGTTATCAACCAAACTTCAATTTAATCTACCCGATTCTTTTGCTTACAACGAATCGATACCAAGTTTAATAATTTTAGCTTTAATTTCAAAACGTGAATTATTTTATTATTTCTTAATTAAATAGCATTCAAATCATCTGAGGGAGAGCTGCAGTTTTCCTTTCTTATCTTTTTGGTGCTATTTGGGAGAATACCACAATCCATTCGTACTTGATGTATTTTATTCAATTGTACATAAAATATCACGATGAAAACTTTGTCCAAGAGCTCTCGAATGGTATTTCATGTTTTTCACCTTATTTGAGCAATTATGAGAGATTGTGTGAAAAAAGATTAAGGTGAGAACCAGTTTCCTACTCGCCTTGCATTTGACGTGGATTGTGTGTGTAAGAATTTAGCGACATATTTTTGCGCTAGTCTCTAAAAATCTAAAGCAACTAAGTTTGGTGTTAAGATTTTGAGGGACGGAGTAATAATTTTTATGTTGCGAGGTGTATAAGATTGAAAATAAATTTGACATACCGTACTTAATCTCCGTTACGGCATTGGCAGAAATCAATATATCAAGTTGAACGAAAAAAACGCCTAGGTCATATGACACAGCCTCCAGCGACATAAATTTCAAATCTTCATACTCATATAATTGTAAATTTAAACTGATGTCTAACATTTCTTCCTTTAGGAACTCCTGCGCTTATCTTCAGGCACGGTCCAAGAAGCGCCGCTGCTAGGAATCTTTTCACATTATCGAAGCTCTTGAATGTGTAAGATTTCACTCAACTTTCACGAGCACTGGGGCTCAAGATATTCGAGGTCCTATAGTTTCACCATAGTAAGGAAAAAGGAAAACTTTTTGACATCTCTCTTAAACTTCATTTCAAGCCAAAATGACGTTCAATGTTGATGGAAAAAGTTTCAAGTGTCCCTGAGGCCACAAAGCATTGCCTACAAGTGACCAAATTCAGAGGGCTTTGTTTTCAGTACTCGGTAGCACCACTTCTCCGAGCGTAGGGCCGTCAAACCACGTGGAACTTTTGTACAAGAATCCATGTTGGGCGTGCGTGAACATTTGTTCAAGGAGAGAAAAAATTACACAAACTCATAGCCTCTGTACTTTTTTTCTCGAGCTCTCAATTATTATTTCCTCGTTTTGGTAAACGTTGGAATCTTTAAGTTTTTCGCCTCGAGTAAAAACTCCATGCAATTTGTTCGGGCTGATAACAATTGCTATCAAGACTTCTAGTTTTCTACGGGCTTCGAACAAGTAATCTAAGGTATTCCTACACCAGGCATTTTATTACTGAAGTTCACGTTATGGTTACGGGGTCTTAGTCGGCTTATATTTATTTGGGGTCGCAATGTGCTTTCACTTGAATGACTGCGACTTACAGGGTTTGGCTCTCCTTGGAGTACGATGAGGTCAAACAAATTGGTATAAAAGTCAAAACATCGGTATTCAGTTTGAGAATAAGCAGGAGATGAATTCTGCGAAGAACTTGTAAATTTAAGATGCAGTAGAAATTGATAATGATTTAAAGGATGACCTTATGAACTAATTTTAAAAACGAAACCGAAACGCAAGAGTGGTCAAGGAAAATACAGGTTGTTTTTCAAATACGGGACCCGAACAAATCTTTAAAAAACAATACAATGAACGGATTTTTGAAAATAAAACGGCAGTAGAATCCTGAGATTTATATCTTTTATTTGAACTATTTTTTGAAGATGGCATTTTTCATGGGGCGTCCACTCGACTGCAAGCAATATTGGGCGCGTGTTCGCATGCTTCTCATTGCAGCACTGGTGAGGGTGGGACCGATCAATCTTATTTCTGAGATGATGACATCCTTGAATTGAGTCAGACCTTTTTTGACGGAGAACTACGCAGGTTGTACTCTCTCTTGAAACTTCTCTGGGCTAGGACAATGCTCCTTCCATTAGAGAAGTATGCAGTGTTTATGAAAGCTAATTTTTCCGTTGTCCAGTTCGTCATCTTGGCAGCAGTTTCAAAGCTGTGTGAATTTTACTGTGTCTCCTGATTCTTATTTTGATTGTTGTATCATAAATACGTAGGTACCAAATAAAAGATATAATTCTCAGGATTCTACTGCCGTTTTGTTTTCACAAATCCGTTCATTGCATCTAAAGTCATTGAAGATTTTGAAAAAACACCCCTTACTATCTACAGCATGAATCGTTATTGGCGATCCAACACCTTCTCATCAGAAAATTTTTCTGTCTAAAAGTGTAATTCTGTGACAGAACATCTGTTAATTAAAAACTTACGAGAGAAATTCAGCTTTTATTTTCTTGTGGTATATCAACGTAGAGTATTTACAACTGATATGAAAAGATCATTGTTTGCGTCTAGCTTAACCCAATCTACATTACACACTCTCTCATTATTTGAAAATTTATAATTTCACCATCATTAAAATACATAGATTTTTCCATCGATGCTGAATTATTCCAAATATTTTGTTATTTTCATCGATTAAATGACTGCCCTTTGTCCCTTTGTGTTACAAAAGTATACGCGCCCAGTCAAAAATGAGGGCAAGGAATAACATTCAATATACGACGTAAGTCATCTAGTAAGCTCGTTGGGTAAAATAAAAATATCAATCTCCGATAACATGAACAACAGAAACTGTCTGACGAACGTAAAAACTGCACAAACATTAAAAAATAATAAATCTACAACAAATCTCATATGAATGTATTTAATGAGCCTAACTATCTTATATATCCTAAAATATTTGGAAAAATAACACTCGGGTGTCACTGCCTCTCGAATCTTCCTTTTATTTATCTTTCAGATACGGGTTAAAAAAATGTACCTATTCTAACTACCTGCGATTTGAACATTATGTTTAAGCCCCCGAGGTACTGAAACCCACACCACAAAGTACTCTAAATACGAGTACTTTCAGGTGTTAACAGCAGATAAACAAAAAAATGTATTTATGTATAGTACTGGCTGTTATTATAAAAATGGGTACTTCAATGAATTCCGCTGTTTGTTCAGAAAAAGTTAACGTTACCGAGATGAAAATTATATTTTTAAGGTATTTAAATACAACTTCAGAGAAGTGATTTATAATAAAAGGAAAAACATATACTGTCACACAAAAAAATTGTCAACCACAACTTCACCTGTTTTCACTATATATAATGATTTATAAATTTACATGTATATCAAACGATACATGATATAATTACTGAAAATTGATAGACTAAATAAAATTAGACAAAGTCCTAAGCTTATAAATGAAAGAGTACCGAGCAGTGTTTCATGCTAGATTTCAGGTGGGACAAGTGGAAAATACGCAAGCATAGGTCACGTCTTGCAAATTACTACCAAAATTATAATTTTTTTTTGAATTTCCAGAAATTGCACATTATTGAAAGGACATTTGTTCATTGACTTTTGAACGTCTACTTCAGATGACAGTAACCATGTGACATCGACTTTATTGGGAAGGGGACTAAAACATGAAGCGAACACGCTCATCCTCGGTCAGACGGATAAAAAATGGGCATGTTCTCGGTGCTGCTATATCGTGAGGTCTCCCACACTGAGATCTGAGATCTGAGATCTGAGATCTGTCTCCCACACTGAGAGAATTGAGATCTACCTCTAGCTAGTACTATAGCCTGACGTTAGGTTACTAATGGATATTAATTATTTCCATACATTTAAAAATTAAACAAGTTGATTTGGGAAATGCGAAGTTGAACTTAGTCTATGCTAAGTTAGAAATGCTCATTGTGTAGACAGAATTGGTTATTGGAAAATTAGAATTAATCAGTGTGAAGTTAGAATTACTCATTTTGAAGTAAGAAACGGTCAGTGTTGAAATTAAAATTGGTCCTGGTTAATTTGAATTTGATCGTTAAATTAGGAACAGCTAAAATTTTGTTCAACACATGAACAATTGATCCTACCTACGCTGCATTTGCTATGAATTGGAACAAAGACACGTATTGTTATCTAAAATTGGTTAGAAAACATCAAAGACATTTTACAACATACATTAAATGACGCTAAATGTGTATTAAATCCGACATGGATATATTTCCTAAGTATACTTCTTTCATACATCTGTAAATATTGTAAATATTAAGATATATTCCATTGAATATAGAGTAACGGAACTCATTTTGTTCAAGTAAAATTCTCACATACTGTACACATCAAGTTTTTTAAAGTTACACACAATGTCACTATGATTAACAAAATCAAGGAATTTATTTGAGATCCTCATGCCTTGATCCTATCGAGGGAAATCTTCCCACTCTGTTACAAAACTGGTTGATGCTAGCAGTACCCGCGAATAATTCGCGGTTAGTTTTTACACATTTCTAATTTAATTTGAATGGGATTTCTGTGTTATTAACTTTTGGGGTTTATGTAGTGAACAACATACAGTCATTGATTATACATTCAGCAACTTTGATGCCATCCTAGAAAATTATATGAAACCACTATAATGGAACACAACACCTGCATGTATGTATATCTACATTTAATAAAGGATTCATTAAACTTAACGTAACGTTTCTAATGCTAACCTAACCTTTATGAATACATTGGGCGTAGTAAGACGAATGCCATTATAAGCTACTACTTTCAGCTTTCGTCCTTTATCCAGATACAGCACGCCCTGATATTTGGCTTACTTGCAGTATCAGTAGCCTTTTTATTCAAGCCTTTGCTTTTAATTTATCTTGAAAACGCTCCACATGAGATTAATGGGATTTAATAAGCATGAGGACGTTGCTTACTGAAGAATTCTTACATGAAGAACCTCAATGAGAATAATTTTAATCTAAATAATTTCCTTTCACTTCTATCCCATTTCCAATCTTCTGTGGGCTGGTGCGTTGTCGATAATGAAGGAAGAATTCTCAATGCCGTGCTCTTCTTAAGATGCTACTAAATCTCTGAACAGCAGCGCACAATCGTTTGCTTCGAATGAACCTTCTCTTGAGGTGAATAAAGTGAGCGAGGATGAACTCCTGGCACCAGTGCGATGAAGATTGCTTTCTCTGCTTGCAGGTACTAGGACTGATGTACGTGTTTTAAGTTTTGAGAGACCTTGTGAATGCTTTCAACATTATTTTAAATTGGATTCATCAATTTAAATTTAACTTTGTTCTGCGGATCTATTCTCAAACGCAGGATTTACATAACTATATCAGTTTCGTTTGTGCTCTTCCATGATCATGATGTCAACACATTTTCTAGTATTTTTCATAGTCAAGGCAGTTATTCATTCTGCTTACGCACACATTCTCTGGAAAATTTTTTAATGCTCCTCAAATAAGTCTCACCATAAGGCTAAGCAATTAGTTTAGATAAATAGTTTCAATTAGGTTTTCTAAAATTTTAAAATTGTTTTCTTATTTTTTCACACATTTTTCGTCGACATTCCCTGTTCCTTAGGGAACAATTTCTTAGCTGTACTACAAAATTTACGCCGAAAGCCTTTAGCACAGCTTTCTATTTTTTATGCTTTTGATCAGTAATAATTAATTTTATCTGGTTTTAAGGGGGGCAACCTAAGATTTCAATAGTTTTCATCCGATTCGTTTGAAATTTGGTCAGTATATGTATTTGTTGAAAGTTAACTTTTTTATATGTAAACTTTTCGATTTCGGCCTTATTTTTTTGAAAAATTCGAAAAATTTGTTTTTTTGGTACATCTTCATTGTTATTTCAAAAGCTGATAAGTCTTTGATTTTTTATGCTAGAACAAAACCAAACACAGTTTTAGGATCCTTGAAAAATTTATAACAAAAGTACGGTAGAAAATTTGACATTTGTAACTTTTGGTGTTTTTAGATGAGATATTTTATCACCATCATATATACACTAATTTTTGGGTTGTGTGATTGATATTTTATTTGTACAATTTGGAAGTTTGCCACCGTACTTTTGTCAGAAATGTTCCAAGGATTCTAAATCTGTCTTTGGTTTTGTTCTAGCTTAAAAACTCAATGACTTATCAGCTTTTGAATGTTGAAAGTTAGTGGTTTTGAGTATAAGCAAGAACCAAAATTTTTTGAAGTGTAATGTAATGGACAATTTATGTTATTGAATGCTGTTTTCATTTTTAGTTCGATAATCTCCATGCATAACTTCATATTCACACTGTGAATTCTACTTGAAAAAAAATAAATAAAAAACTTTTCTTACAGAAAAACAATGAAATTTTATATTTGTAGTCTGATTCTTATGAAATTAGACTGTTATTTGCAACTTTTGAAAAGAAACACAATTTTGTTCATTCATTTTTTTGATTTAGGCCTTAGATTTTGAACAATTGGACATTGATTTTTTAGTTCATTTTTATTGATACTTCAAATGAATAGAACTCATTAAGCTTTTAAGCTAGAACAAAACCAAAGACAGTTTTAAAATTCTTGAAGCATTGTAAACAAAGTTACGGTTTCAAATTTTCCATTTCCTGTTTTGTTTTTGTTTTATATGTGGTCGAAATGGGGTCGAAAATTCATGATTTTTGGTCCCCTTACTCTTGGGGGATCTAGTGTCCGTCGCGCCATAAAATTTTAGGACCGAATAGTCCACCACCTAAGGGTCCTTTTCCAACAACTAAACAAAAAAAGCTCATCGGACCGACAGGGGCCTGGCAGGGGCCTAGGTTAGACATTTTCACATTTTGTTTCGGAAACCAAGTGTGAACCCAGATTAGTTCGTAAACGAATAAAATTAGGATGAAAATATTTCTTCAATATTCGACAAAAATTAAGGATATGTTCAATGAATTGTTTTAAAATGAACGGGTATTAATGGTGATTAGTAGTTTTATGATTTTAACAACATAACATACGGTTTTGATACTGTTGTACGATACTCCAAATGTTGAGGATTTTCCAAAATTTTACAACCATGACTTAGAAAATAGTACACAGATCTCTTTGGCATTGGATTAACTGTCGGTAAACAAAGAACTGCATAAAACAATTCAGTGCTATAGAAACATTAAAACAACAGTACATACACCAACGTTCCACACTCCGCCATTACAGAGTTTCCATTTATGGTGACTTCCTCACAGATTTTTTCTCTCCCTAGCAATTCATGTCTCTCTTACGAGACACAAACACTCCAACTCTAATGGATGTTTCACGATTCGCTTGCCCGTACTTGATGTCCTTTAATTAACACCACAAGCCCAAGGCAACCACCACTTTTTCAGTGACAGGCATCTTTTCCTACACTGTCTCACCTCTTTCAATGCTTCTTACGTCGTCTGAGAAATGAGTGTGAGAAATTACGCCCGAGTAATTTCCTTTCTAATTATCCGTACGAAATTAAAGGAGGCAACACACAAATGAAAAAATCCTCCTAAATGATGCTTTGAAATGTGAAAGTAACGGAATGTGTTGTCTCCTCAATGAGCCCGGCCGAATAAAAAAATCATAGCTTTTTACTCAAGTGCAAATTATGATTAGCAACTCAGCACCGCCGAGAAACTAAGGTTCCATACTTAGGGCTGGATTTCTAAATAATGCACGTTGTTGTAGCGGTACAGCCGGCAGGGAATGTTTTTCTGCCGAATTGGTTACGCTAAGTGTCGTGCTGTTTTTCGGCCCAAAATCTTACAGTTTGAGCAATAAAAAAAGCTTAGTCATCTACAGATCTCCCCGTATTACTATGTACATGCCCAGAGCTCAGCTGAAAAGATTGAAATTAGAGTAATTTGGTCATAAAACCACACTTGATGTAGCCAAACCGACAGACGAAACCTCGCCGCCTGTTTTACAGCTACAACGACGTAAATTCTCTTAAATTCAGGTTCCTTTTCTGCGGTTGCAAGTGCGGTAGACACTTGCGTTTCTAGGCGAACGTGTGGACAAATGCGGGAACAGGGACGCCCAAGTTCAGAAGACGCAAACTCGCTATCTTTTGTGGGCAAAGTTAGCGTTGCAGATCCCTTAGAGCGGCGAGGTCGCGTTATCTGCAGTCCGACTCGGGAATAACTTTCGTTTGCCTTGGAATTCGGCACCCAGCTAACTCCTTTTCTAAGCATCGTTTTTGTCACGCTCATGAAAAATAGTCGACTTTTAATATAAATACGATGTGTCATAATTGAGACCTTGGTGGGAATGAAATTGCGTATTTCGTAAATCACAGCTACTTTCATTTTCTATCTTTTCAGCCTTATGAAATAGTCCAATTTCCTCATGCGTAAGTTTGTTAAGAAATGCTCCTAGCATTTTTGTACTAAAACACAGTGATTCATTAAAATTTATATTTCTGTCTGATTATAAAATGCAACGTTTCGACGTATCTAACGTCATCCTCAGGCTGGAAAAAAAATTATAAAACAGAATAATTTTCAGTCACATTGGAAAAACGCAAACTAACACTCAAGTAATATAGACTAGATTTGATAGGTTTTTTGTGATTTACATATCTAGTCTATATTACTTAAGTGTTAGTTGTGCGTTTTTCCAATGTGACTGACAATTATTTTGTATTATTAAATTTTTCCCAGCCTGAGGATGACGTTAGGTACGCCGAAACGTTGCATTTTATAATCAGACAGATGTATAAATTTTAATGAATCACTGTGTTTTAGTACAAAAATGCTAGGAGCATTTCTTAACAAACTAACACGTGAGGAAATTGAGCTACTTTCATTTATATAAATACATATTCATTCAAAAGATCAGCGTTTGTGCCTGAAAATTATGCTATTGTAATGGCACTGAGAGCTAGGGTGAACTGCGCTAGCGATGATGAGTGACAAACGTTAAGTATATGAAGCAGGTGTACAATTCGGTGTTGCTTTTATATTCTTCGGAGATATTATCTCTGATAGTTTTGTGTTTCCCGGCAGATTAGCTCATCCAATTCATTAATTAGCCTTCTAATTACAAATAATTACTGCAGTCATAAGGTATCTTACGGAAAAAGGACAATGATCGATATAATATTTTCGTAGGAAAAGTCATCTTTCATTGCAATGATTCAAATATTGTTATTTATGCACTTTGAAAAAGTTCAATGGATGAGGGATTGTGTTGCTCTAAATAATAATGAGTCGAGTTGGATATAGTTTTTTGGGCTCCTGGATTAATAAGTTATGTAAATAAGCTAATAATTAAATTTTAAATGTAATTCGGAGTAAGAAAAAAACTTATAATTGAATAATGAATTGTAGACATTTGAACCTTTAGCACTGTTAAACGTGGAAGGAAATGTTTAATTATGTAGATACATAATTCAGGTCATCGTGAGGAAACTTAACTTCATCTAATGTTGGCGAACCTTCGCTTTTCAGTCAGTCGTGTTTCATCATAATATTTTAAAAATTCATTCATCGTTATTTAGAAACTTCGTCATGGCTTATTTTTTAGAAAATTGAAACGATTCTTAAGCTGTTCCACGTGGAATAGAATAGCTAGTTAGACCTGTTGATCAGCTTCATTTGGGTTGACTGCAAATGAAGGACGTCTAAATTACGAGAACATCCCGGGTGTTTTCATTGGTATGAGCAGATACACGCTCAATGAAATGCAGTTTTCTACAGACTCCGCGCTGTGTGGTCGGTTTTAAGAGATGAAAACGGATGTAGCGAAAGTTCACGATGGGACTCGATCAGAAGTGTACTTCATTAATGAAATCTTCACAGTCAGCTTTCCTCTAAATTTTGGGAAATTACTAAGGTTCAGAATGTGAAGAATTTGCTCGGATGGACGCATCACTCGCAAGC
>JACJUY010005644.1:84681-97760 GCA_014220935.1 Platorchestia sp. MABIK | reverse complement strand
GGTTTGAGCAAAATGAAAGTTAATAATTCTTCACTGGTTCATATTACCAGGATGTAGTTAATTTTACTTAAATTGACATTTAATTTGTAGTTGTTAATTTAGCATTTGCTGTGCAATTTGTTCAGTTTTTCGTTGAAATCTTCAATATAGCCACTTATTTATTTTTCTTGTCAAGTTTCAGCTGCAGAAGATTGGTGGAACATATATACATATATAATTATGTATATGAATAAACGTTACTTAACCGACGAGGAACTCGGGAAAAAAGTAACTATTATTTAAATTAATTAATTTAAAAATTACCAACAATAATTAATTCGAAGAACACCAATCAATTAATTTGTTAATTTTCCGACGAGAAACTCGAGAACAGCTCCGAGTCTTTTCACAATTTACATATAAAATTAATTGCAAATTCTTTGCTTTGTTCAAAAATTGCAATTTGAGTTAAAAAAAATGCTATTCATGTATTTCCCCTGCGAGGAATTTTCGTTTGAATACGATGAAAATCTTTCTGTTTAAATATGATAATACTATCATTTAAATTTTTCATCTACATCTGAGAAAACTAGCTGTCTGTATTTTTAAACTCTAAATGCTCATTGTTGAGCATATAGCAGCAATGCAAAACGAGCAAAAATGCTCATTGTTTTCGCACTTTATTTTGAAAAGTTATCACTAAAGTCTGGAAAGAAATAATTCTCTTTAGAAGTAAAAATATAAACTCTATTTGGCTCTCACCCAAACAAGGAAAATTAGATTTCGTATGCACGCCCAGAAATGTATTAAGTGAAACTCGACTTTTGAACAACCCTTCGCTTCAAAAACCCAATTTATTCCACACAAATCCAACCTGAAGCGCTAATTTCAGCCGTGACGCTGAGCGTAATTGTGTTCACAAAATCCTGATTACAGCTCACTCGGAATAAAACTTCCATTTTTCATAGAAACCTTTTCACAAACCACCCATTTTCATGCCTCACTCGCTCCGCTTCCAAAGAACTTGGCGCTTTAGGTTCCACATGAAAAAGATTCAGTTCTGAACAAAAGAGATTCAAATACGTGAAGTTTTAGCTGCAGAAGATTGGTGAATAATACGTATATATAATTATATAAAAGAGAAATTTTACTTCCCCGACGAAGAACTCGAGAAAAGTTTATAGTATCTACATAATTAAATACAAAGTTATATGCAAATTCTGTGCCTTGTTTAAAATTGGAATTTGAGTTTTTTGAAAAAATAACGAAGAGATTCATATATGAATGGAAGAATTAAACTCTGCACAAAATGTGAATTTATGAGCCAGAAAAAGAATTTCAAGCAAATTAATTAGATAAGACATTTTGATTAAAAGGACACAATTAAAAAGCATGTTAAAAGGACACAATGATACTGTTTAAAAACAGGTCATGTGTCAAAAACTGAAATGAACAGCCTTACGCCAGGCGTATGTACATCCGGTTACGACATCGGATGTACTACATCCGGTTACGACATTGGATGTACGTACATCCAGTTACGACATCGGATGTACGTACATCCGGTTGCGACATCGAATGTACTACATCCGGTTACGACATCGGATGTACGTACATCCGGTTACGACATCGGATGTACTACATCCGGTTACGACATCGGATGTAGACTCCAGCGTTTCGAAAAACAAGTATGGTATCTTACGTAATCAATTTGGAGATCTTTGGACTAATTTTGCATTAGAGTCCCGTCTAAGACCACAGCACTTTACATTAGAGTCCCGTCTAAAATCACAGCACTTTACATTAGAATTCCATCTAAAACCACAGCACTTTACATTAGAGTCCTGTCTAAAACCACAGCACTTTACATTAGAGTCCCGCCTAAAACCACTGCACGTTACATTATAATTCCGTCTAAAACAACAACACTTTACATAAGAGTCCTGTCTAAATGTACTAAAAAATTCCAAATGAGAAGAAAATAAAAATATTAAACATCTTGTCATTACTGCTCGCACTGCAGGACCGAGCTGTCGGATTATTTATGAGACTTTAATACCTTTAAACTGTAAGGGGTACATTGTGATCAAACAGAAAAGGATTGATAAAACATAAAACATAAAACAGCAAATGAACTTTCAAACACTCTCACGCACATTCTCTCTCTCTCACACACGCTCACACACACATACACACACACAACACACACACACACATACATCCAGATCGCCCGGTTCCAACACTCGGAGCCACAATTTCAGAGCCACTCAAAAAGACTCCCAAAAAAACGCGTCCTGACCAGAGAAAATTTTTTGGTGCGTCTCGAGCTGGCAGGCTGGAATTAGAGGCCTGCCGTGGCCGGGAATATTAAACCAGAAATTAAACCTGGAATTAAAATTGCTTTACGACTTCAGAATGTACGACGCGGGCAACGAGGGTACAGGGCGGGCTTTGTCAGGCTTGTGCGCTGAGTGTGTGAGTTGAGTGATTGAGTGTAGTGTGTGAGCTGAGTGAGTGAGTTGAGTGTGTGAGCTGAGTGTGTGAGTTGAGTGAGTTGAGTGTGAGTTAAGTGGGTGAGTTGAGCGAACCATTTATTTTTGAGCTTCCTAAAAATTCTAATTTCGTGGCAAAATGGAGGATAGGAGATTCAACGGAATATACATAGTTTCTTCACGAGTCACTATTTTTACCCATTTTTAACCTTTTTAAATTTTTTCATCAAGCATTTATATTTAAGGTTTTAAATATTCAAATGTAATTCGGAAATTTGTCATAAGTTTGTTTATTTTGTGCAGGCCTGGTCTTTCTGGGCGATTTAGTTTTCAGTAGATATTTTGATTGCGCAGTAAATTTTGGTAGATGTAGATTTTATGTTTAATTTTTTGTTTAATATACGTTAGATAGTAGTCGATTACATGGAACAATTTCTATCAAAAATTTATTGTTACTACACAGTCTGAGAAAAGTTTTCAATAAAAAATTACTAATTCTGTTTCTACTAGATAAGGTGTAACAAGTCTCATTTCTACTTCTCCGCCAAATTAGTCGTAATATTTTCTTTTGTGATTACATTTTTATACTTTTTCAATGAACATGTACGAATTTCGTTCACTTCAAAACAATGTGCAAAGAGAACATTGCACTTACATATTTCTGACGGAAGAACACACGCTTGGTGCTCTTCAAAACACTGTTTAATTCTCACTTAATTTTATTTTTTCCAACTTTAATTTCCTCGTAATTCAATTCTATCTAACTTTAATTCGCTCTCAATTTAATTTTCTCTCCATCAAATTCCCCCTTGATTTAATTTCGCTCCTAATTTCATTCTTTTATTCACACAATTTATTCTTTCTTAATCTTAATTCAATTAGCTTAATATAGTTATATTCTGTCTTATTTTAATTTAATTCTCTTAATTGAAAGTATATGATTTCTGAAATGTACACCACGTGATCTCTACACTAAACTTCAGTGTGTAAATTTTGGGAAATTTAAAATTCTAAGTTAATCGTTCTCAGATTTTATTCCAGATGAGGTATCATATTTTATCTTTAAAATTCGAACCAATTTAATTTATTGTCAACTAGTGATATTCTCAACCAATAACAATTGATTCCTTAAGCCTTACCGATGGTATTTTTATAAATAAATAAAGAAAAAACTATTCTAAGATTATCTTCTACATCCTAAGACTATCGCTACCACTACTATTTTCTAACTAGAACTACAACTATATTTTAAAACGACTCTATTCTAAAGACTATCATTACTACTACCATATTCTAACCAGAACTACAACTGTATTCTAATACTGCTCTATTCTAAGACTTCCTCATTTAAGAATAATCAATTTGACCTTTTTATCGAAAACCGTTCGATATCCTTAACCGGAGTGAATGATAACGTAACAGCATTTAATCCTATCACCGAATGCCATTGGATATCCTTAACCCGAATGAATAATAACGTAAAATTCGAAAAGAACTCATCTATCCCGATACAGCCACTACGCACACTAACTACACAACAAACGACTTCGACATCGTCTGCTACCAAAGTCCACACCGCGCAAGATGCGCCAAGTTCTCCGTTCTCACTTTAACTTTGCTTGCCTTGGCAAAGTGTAGCCATTTCATTTGCCTCGGCAAAGTGTAGCCATTTCATTTGCCTCGGCAAAGTGTAGCCATTTCGCTCACCTCGGCAAAGTGTTGCCATTTCATTTGCAGTTTAAAGCCACACGGATAATAGGCCGCAAAACACAGCTGAAGGTTCGGACACGCTGGAAACATTTGCATATCGTTCCAGGACGGTAAGATGAGTCGTTGTGAAAAGCATGCTCTGGGCTTCTCTTTAACGAAAAGCACGTTTTTTAACGGCTTTTCTTTAACAAAAAGAATACTCTGTAACGGCTTCTCTAAAACGAAAAGCATGCTTTGTTACGGCTTCTCTTTAACGAAAAGCATACTTTGTAACGGCCTTTCTTCAACGAAAAGCATGTTTTGTAACGACTTCTCTTCAATGAAACAGCATGCTTTGTAACGGCTTTTCTTCAACGCGCCGCAGTGCGTCAAGAAAGCAGAATTCTGGTGCGCACATTAGAGCGTTGAAACCCAAAATTTACGCTCGGAGGTGCTTGCTCTGCATAACGACGCTATTTAGCCAAGTTATAAAGATGGAAAGAAAGGTTGTGTGGGGTGTGACCCCGTATTTTTTAAGGGCTTAATTAACAAGTGTTGTGGCGCAAGTTGCTGTGCGTGAAAAATCAACTGCGTTAATTGTTGTTAAATGACCATACTTTCAATGTATTTTTACCGTTGCTTGTCGTGTTTAGAATCCTGCGTTCATTCAGGCAAATATGTAGAAACATGAACGCTCACAATAAGTATATGTAATCTCGTCCCCTTAACTTCAATCATAATTTTCACTATGCAACGCTTCGAAATCGCAAAAACGCATCGAAAATTCGAATTTGCCTTTGTGAAGTTTGCACTCATAGATGCTTGCGTCAATGAACATCAAAAGTAACATTGGCGCATCCAGAAGCACCATATAAAACAATATTGGAGCATCCAGAAGCACCATATAAAACGACATTCGAGCATCTAGGAGCAACATAAAGACGCAACATTCGTGGGTATGACAACCGATATTCTAGTATGAAGTATTTTGCACCATCTTGGTGTGTTGTACAGAATCCTGTTTGTTCTATTTGTTTTCTATTTAGTTCTATCGCTATCCCGCCACGGTGGGTTGGCATAAGCTATGAGTGCATAACTTCTCTCTTCTTCTTGGGGTGATTTCGGTCATCATTGTGTGGATGTGTGCAGCCCTGAGGGTGTCCACCTACCATCTGGATGTCCACCCACCATCTGGATATTCACACCTCAGGATTTCCACCAACCAAATGGATGTTCACACCTCAGGATATCCCCACTTAAAGAGCGGAATTGGACAGCCATTTTGGTTTCTGCTGACCTGACGGCAAACATTTTACCCTAAAAAAAGAGTGTCCTCGAGACGCAAGAGCCACCCGAACGATGCCAATAAAGTTTGACTGGAGCGTCTAACGTTCAGGTGCTCCCCCGAAACAAAAGATTTGCTTGCAGGACGCACAAGGATCCAAAGGCGTCTCCTGCATGGTAAATACGACGTTTTGGGCCGGCAGGGAATTCTAGAAGCCATTCTACATCGAATGGGACCCCAAAAAAAAAAGGTTCGAATACCACAGCGAGCGACAGAAGCTCGCCGAACGTCGGGGAATTCAAAAAACCCTAAATTTTCTCTACGTCAAAAAGAACGAAGCCGCTTTTTAAGAATGAAATGGATTTGGTTGAGGGAACTGAAACTCAGGATTTTTAAAAGCCCAGTGAGAATGGAAGCCATTTTAACTTCGTACTTAAATGAAAAAATAATACAGCAGAGAGTGCCGTGGCTCTGAAAAATGTCTTTTTGAACTGTTCTTGTTCGTTCATAAGTGTTTATTTTTCTAACGCATGACGTATGTGAAGGAAAACACTTTCAGCAACGTTTGTAGGTGTGGATAAAATTTGTTACAACAAATTGAAATCTCATTAGCCGTTCTGACCCACTTTTCCATCAAATCCGATACTTCAAAAGAAGATTGTAGCAGTGGGACTTTCAAATGACGCTTGAAATGCGCGAATGAGTAAAAGTTCTCAAAAAATATTTTTACCATTGCTAAACAGTCATGAAAATAATAATCTAAGCACTGCTGTTCTATGCACGGTAATCGAATGTCGCATTCTACTTAGAAATCTACCAAAAGACATACTTGAAAGAAAATGAACCACTTATACACCATTTGAGCTTCTTGAAACTACAGTCTCTTAACACTCGTTACCCAGTCTTCACTCAGAAACGTAGGAAAATCTCGAACATCATCTATTATATAAACCAGATAATTAACAACTTCAAAACAAATTTGATGATGTAAAAAACGATCTTGCAATACAATTTAGTGGGTTGAAAAACAACTGATTTATGGAGTTGTTCAAGCCGTTTTTATGCAAGCAAGTTAGTTATTCAAGAAGACATCTTGTGTTTCATAAAACTCCCTAGTTGTGTTGTGTTCAATATTTTTTATCCTGAATCCCTAGCACGAGCCGTAGTATCGTACACGTGTTTTCTTAAGTTCAGTTTACATTCAAAGATAATGCTGTAAAAATAAAAATTTTACATTCTAAATGACTATTTATCCACGTATTTTTTGGGTTTTTAGTTATCTAGTTGCGAAATGATATGATATTTCAGCCCCAAAAGTAGCATTGGCCTCATCGTATTGAATATCGATTATTGATTTTAATTTGTTATTCATGCTACTCTTAGCGCAATGCATCAGAACTATGATATAATAAATTGCTCTTATGTATAATTTTCTTCAACTCGTGTTTTCTTTCTATTTAGTAAAACGAAAAGAACTTATTTTGACTTGGTTCAAGTTCTTGACTGCAGCTAAACGAGCTGGGAGTTTATTTGACTAGCGTGATCTGCAACTTATTGGACCACAGACCAAACTAACCCTGGCCAGGTCCTGATATATTGGATGTCAGTTAATATTTGCAGCCAGCATTTCAATATAGAGAGCTGTTCCTGCAGCCATACTCCGTTCACGGGTCTCTCTAATCCAATAAAGCCTCGAACAAAGCCGATCTCGGTCTCTCTCTCTCTCTCTCTACTTCACTGAACGCTTTTATAAAAGTAGACCCTGTTGTTGTTTTTTGTTTTCTATTGTCGTTGTTGTTTTCTGTTGTCACATGAAACTCGCAGAAGGAACGATGAAAGTATTAGTCAAGATCACCCACCAAATTGAAACTCTCGTGGAAATTTCTAAACAAGAATGGCCTCAAAAAAGAATGTGGTTCAAACTGTCGATGACTCGCTACATGAAAAAAACTATCGTCGAAACAGGCTACCGACAAAGTTATTGGACTAGTGACATAGTAAATATATTTCATTTTCACTTTGTCACTGTATTTAAAAAGGAATTTTACGTAGTTTTTGGTTCCTTAGATCTCGAAAACATTGTAATCGAAAATATTGAAATCGCAAATATAAAAATCGTTAATATTGTTATCGAAAATAGTGTTCTCAAAAATGTTGTAATCAAAAATATTTTCATTTAGCCCAAATGGCCCGTCCAACTTTGGCTCGAAAACTCTGCTGCATTACGCAGTACACCATATAAGCTTTTGATCGCTTTAAAAAGACTAAAAGATTACCTTAAAAGACCGTTTTAGAGCTTCAGGCGAGCAAGAGAAAGCACGAGCTTCAGCACCCGGCATGAACCAAACAGAAAAATTTATCGGGTTGAGGTCAGGCGAAGAGGGAGGGTCCTATTTCCTTATCATAAAACCTCGAAAGTTGGTTTAGATACCAATTATTTTTACTGGAAGTAGGTTGCGTTGTTGTGTCTTGAGGTCTTGTTTTTCAAATACATTTTGGTTGTCTAACTCAAATGGGCCAACATTTGTCTGATTCAAGAATTTATGATCTCTGTTTCATAGTATTGATGAAAATACCTGGGTTGCCATCAAGAGACTTCCCTCGATTGTTGGGAGTCTGACATTTGAATTCCTCTTCACACGTGAAGAATTTTTAACTTCATAGGCGCAATATTATTTCTGAGTGTACAAACTTTTTTTTTGTTTGAGATCTTCGCTGCATTTGTGTCTTGACAAATAGTGACATGTACAAGTAATTTTTCACAAGTTTCTCTTAATTTTTTTTCTTGTAAAGTTTTTACATGCGCTCCTTTTCCAAATAGTTTCATGTGACGGAGCATCATATTTTGTTTGGTTCATAACGCTTAGTGAAGGTAAGAGCGATGGAAAGAAGGGAATTAGGGAGAGTTGTGAGGGTGAGTGAAGGTTTGGTGTATGTAGGTCACCGCCGCAGCACCGCCGCAACACCGCCACACCGCAGCACCACCGCAACACCGCCGCAGCACCACCGCAACACAGCCGCAACACTGCCACAACACCGCCGCAGCACCGCCGCAACGACGAAACCTAAGCAAGACAACAACAGCAGGTCTTTGCACAAAAAGCTAAGCAAGACAACAACAGCAGGTCTTTGCACAAAAGCTAAGCAAAACAACAACAACAGGTCTTTGCACAAAAACTAAACAAGACAACAACAGCAGGTCTTTGCACTGTTGCAGCAGAACACTGGGAACAAACGCACGTAAAGCACCCGTAATTTGCGCAGGCAATTTGTACTTGAGTTTTAATTTGGATCACAATGGCCACTCGACCTTTGTTGGGCTGCTGCAACTGAAGAGGAGGCAAAAATTTGTTCTGTGGTCTAACTGATTAATTTTTGGATTGGTGAACGTGTGTGGTGAGCTGCGTGGTGAGACACGTGTCTGATGGTGAGTAACATGTGTGATGAAACAAGTTTATCAATCGCTCTATCATTAAGTACGTGCTCGCAAAACGAATGTTCAATCACAGTTAAATTGATATTTATCTTTCTTGCCGTTGGTCTATCAAATGCGTTAATTAAGGCCTAGATTTATTGGCAGTTAACCTCAGTCGAACATTCTTTCCTCAAATGAAGAAACACCAAGCTGCTGGGAAAGCAGAGTTTTGAACCAGCGACACTTTACACGAAATTCGAGCGTCGAATATTTTTTACCAAAGGAAGAAACCCCAAGCTAGAAAAGCTGCATTTTGAATCCATGACACTCGCACGAAATACGAGCGTCCTAACCTCAGTCTAACATTCTTTCCTCAAAGGAAGAAACACCAAGCGGAGCTTTGAACGGACGACGCTCCGCACAGAATTCAATCGTTCCCACAGAACCCACATCTTATTTCAAATCGTGGAGCAGCTCTGAACGGAAGAACAAAAGCGGACAGTGGCATGAATGACTGCAAATGCCACACAGGCCGCCATTGTTTGTTCTGCAGCGTCCAAATACGGAAGTCAAAGTCACGGGGAGACGAGCTGTCAGTGTCTGCAAGTCTACGGAGGCCGTTTGCAACGTTTGTATGTCAGTCTCCTGAACGGATATTGACGGCGTGGAGTCTTTGTACATTCTTAAGTGATCATTGTAGAAGTGTGAGAACAATTTTACAAATTGTATCGGATGATTTAATTGTGAAGGTTATATCGTGAGATTAAAATTGTGAAGGTTATATCGTGAGATAAAATTGTGAAGGTTAAATCGTGAGATATAATTACGATGTAAAATTATATCGAAAGATAACGGTATCGTGAGATAGGGTAAGATATGCAACGGCGGGCATAATGGCACTATAATCTTTTCATAACCTTCCAATGTTATTAATTTCGAATAAATTTGTAATTACGAAGTCTATTTCGGCTTGGGAAGTGGCAATTGTGAAGGTTAGAAGCTTATTACGTCCCGAGAAGTAGCGAAGAGAAAGGGTCAATTTGCATTGCAAGCAAAATGTCAATCACACGTTGAAAAATCTCTTCTCTTATTTCATTACAGCATTTCATTTTAGGAGCCAATAACTTTTGAGCAAAATTTTGTTTTTAAAACCAATGATTTCCGAACAAAATCTCATTCATTTCGGCTACCAATTACTCCTGAACCAAATCTTTTAACTTGAGAACGTTAAGAAACCGAAAATTACGTATCGTCCAATACAGGCGAGAGAGAGAGAGTGAGAGTGAGAAAGAGTGAGTGAGAGAGAGAGAGTCCTGCAGCGACGCGTGACAGGCGCAACGGTCGCAGCAGCTTAGCGAGGCCGACGTACCGTGCCAACAACGCGTTAACGCTCCTTGTTGCCATTTCACGCACTGCTTGAGACGAAGCTTGTGCTGTTGCCTTCCGTCCCTCGGATGGCAACGGCAGAATGCAAGGATCATGTGTTCTGAGCGTATGCAAGGGAGAGGATAATCCCTTATAATATTCTGCTGCTGTATATGTAAATATCCGTGTGCATTGTGAATGTCTTTGTCTGCATAAATTAACGTGAGTACACTGAAATTGGAAAATGCATTGATGTATATGATCGTTTTATATGACCGAAGTTGTGCAATCAATACAACTCTTGCACTAAATTAAAAAAAAAAATTCTCATATTAGTCTACGGACTTCACTCCCAATATTTAACTTGTTTTCCGTAGCTAGATTTATCCAATTTCTCAGATTACTCCACGGACATTGCTCCCAATATTTAACTTACTTTCACCAGTGCAAAATTTCGAATTTCTTGTATTAGTCTACGGACCTTGCTACTAACATTTAAATTACTTATATTGATGAGAAATTTGAAATCTCTCATATAAGTCTGCGGACTTCACTCCTAATACATAAGTTACTTTCGTAATAAGTAAATTTAATCGAGCGATAACAACTGTTTTTGTTTTGCTTCAAATTATGAGAGGCCAACAGCCTTAAATTTTGAAGCCATACCTCTGAATAAGACTGATTATTTTCGTCGATTAATGCATCAGTGTACAGATAATAAACACTGAAAATCGACTAATTTATTATTTTCGTAGATGTATTAATACATTCTTTGGTTACATTAACCTTGTGTTAACACAGGTGTTCGTAATTAAGACATAGTATTAATACAGGCCTTGTACATATTAAAATGGGTCTTGGTTTGACATCCCATGTACTTACACAGGCCTTGTATTAAAACAGGTTTTGTTTGACAACCCTTGTATTAACACAGGCCTTGTTTCGATGCAGGCTTTTGTATGACAGGCCTTGTATTAACACAGGCCAATTATTGAGACAGGTCTTAGCTGTACTGGCTTTGTACTCGTATTAACACAAGCCTTGAATCAGTCCCGGTTATGGTAACACAAGGCATCGTATTAGTACAAGCCTTGTATTAACACAGGTCTTGTATTAACACATTCACGGATAACAGTAACCCTGCATCAACACAGGCTTGTTTTAACACAGCCATAGATAACACAGGCCCTGTGTTAAGCCTGCGTTCCTACGCAACGCAAGGCTTCCTATCTTTCATGGACGTGAGGGGGAGTGGGGGAGGGAGTGAGGTCCCTTGGGCAATGAAAGGGTTCCTCCGACTCGACTTCTGATGGATGGTTAGAGCGCAGCTGCTGCTGCTGTATATATTACTGAGCTGCTCTTCTATTAATATATACAGCTGCCTGGTCTTGTGATAATATATCGCTGCTTTGTCGTTCATATATTGCTGCTTTGCTAATAACATGCTGATGCTTTTGTGATACGATATACAGCAGCTGTACTTGGGATAATGCATGCATGGCTGTTAAAGTGTAAGTTACAGCTGTAAAATATAGCTGTACTCTGGATGATATATAGCTATTCAGCTGTAAATTCATTTCTACTCTTGCTATGACAAATTACTTCTCTTGCTTTTATATATTACCGTATTTATGAGAGTAGGTAGCGGTTTTCAAGAGAATGTCCAGTTGTTCATGTTTAAATGCACAGATGCTTTACCGTTCTATTTCTGCACGTGTACAAACTTATTTGGTTTTCATGTAATGTTTATTCATTCAGGCATTCATGAAGTTGTGTCTTTCTAAAAACAGGATCTTTTGAAACGTTGCGTACTCCTCAGAACCTACACACAGAGCGTCCCACAAAATGAACAGAACCGAGTATTTATTTTCCCGTATCAGTAATTCCATCATAAAAATACCGTAAGCATTTAATTTAAAGGAAAATGATAACTCAAAATTTACCTATAGAAAAGGTATTACTTGTTATGATGGTATTCCTGATACGGGAAAAATAAATTCTCAGTTCGGGTTTTTGTGGGACATACTGTTTATGCAAATTCTCTACGTTTCTAAAACACCTTTGATGACATCACGCAAGTTTCATAAGGTTTACTTATGATGTTTAGTTTAGTTTAAGTTAGTTTTTAATGTTCAAATGCTTTTAATTTTTCTGATTTACTTCCTGATGAGTGAGAAAATAAAAATAAGTAAATAAATGCACCGTAATCGTCGCAAACAAAAGATTCATGCAGTCGTTGCACTTTTAGGTATTTTCATTCTCTCACTCCTGAGTGAGAAAATTAAACCGACTTCAAAATGCGTGTTTTGAACTGAGTCACGCTAGAATTGATAATGTTTTAAAAACCTCTGTCAGTGTGAATTTGAATATTCAAAGAGGAAATTGGCACTTTAGAGAAGTTAACTTCTGTGCGACAGAAACTCCACTAAGCTTCGGCTATTTTATAAACATTGATGAAATTCAGAAAAGAGAACAGTACTGTAATTTTATCTAATGATGCCCTCGGAGGGTGTATATATATTTGTTTGATGTCCGCTTGTTGCGTGTGTCTGTGACGCTCACAAGGACGCTCAATGACCGTATCTGTGATACGAGTTTCACCAGTGCACAAGTACAAGAATATTTTGATGGCGGGTACTGTTGGGATGGATATATTTGTTTGGCATCCACATCTGGAGGATTTATTTAATGGCGGGTACTATTGGGATGGATATATTTGTTTGGCATCCACATATGGAGGATTGATTTAATGGCGGGTACTATTGGGATGGATATATATGTTTGGCATCCACATCTGGAGGATTTATTTAATCGCGGGTACTATTGGGATGGATATATTTGTTTGGCATCCACA
>JACJUY010005644.1:67995-80798 GCA_014220935.1 Platorchestia sp. MABIK | reverse complement strand
AATTAATAATCATTGATCAAATTATTTGATTTGGAGTGAATTAATATCAAGGAGGGGAGTAGAGATGAACATAAAACACCACACAAAAAAATTGACTTTGAAACAGCGATGATATTGTTATTTTGATGAGCCTCTAATTTCCTGACGTAGAAAAGTCTCAATTGACTTAGCATCAATTATCGTTCACCCATTATCATCAATTAATGTTTACCATTAGCACTAATTATCGTTCACCCATTAGCACCAGTTATCGTTCACCCATTAGCACCAATTATCGTTCACCCATTAGCACCACTTATCGTTCACCATTAGCACTAATTATCGTTCACACATTAGCACCAGTTATCGTTCACCCATTAGCACCAATTATCGTTCACCCATTAGCACCAGTTATCGTTCACCCATTAGCACCATTTATCGTTCACCCATTAGCACCAGTTATCGTTCACCCATTACCACCAATTATCGTTCACCCGTTAGCACAAATTTGAAAGAACTGAGGACGATTCATTTTGAGAAACTTTGCTATGCTAGACGGGCAATTTTCGTTCACTAATTGAAATTTTCAGTCCTGTTCGGTGAGCGCTGAATTTTGGTCTACCATGATGGAAAATTCTCACTTCAATAAAAACACTTTTCGTTCTATGCTTGTGGATGAAACATTTTGACAACAAAGTCGTGCTTCATTCGAAGTGGTGCTTCAATGTGCATCGTTCACTTGTTACCTCTTCTTACTTAAATTACGCTGTTGTGCGCCATTTTATCTGCCATAATTAACCTGTTTTAAGAATTTGGAGCAGCTTTTGTGGAGCGATTTATCTTTTCAACACACTTGCTTTCGCTTGTTAAATACTTCTGATCTTTGATGTTGTGTAATAAAATGACGGACGCGTCAATTTGTTCAGGAATAATTTATAAAACCGCTTAACATAGGCTAATGAACAAAAAATTTTCAAAATGTTTTGTAGATTCTCAGCAAGTGAGGTCCAGCGCGTTGAACGAAGCAGTGGCTCTCAGTTGCCATGTTCGAATTGTACCAAAATTAATGAATTGCACCAAGTTAAATTGAATTTTACCGAATTGAAATGAATTTTCCAAATTAAATGAATTATACCAAATTAAATGGATAATACCAAGTTAAATTGAATTATATCAAATCATAACAAGTTATTTTCCAAAATTATACCAAATTATTACATCAAATGATACCGAATTTTTTTTCTGAATTATACTATATCATTTTGCTAAATCATACCGACTTATTACAAAAATTACACCATATTACGAAATTGTACTAAATTGGATTATGATTGAATTACACGAAAAATTAACATGTTTAAATTATACGAAAAAACTTCAATCATCAATAACACGCGTCAGGCTTGGATGCATCAAGCGTCCGCATTGCATTCTATGGAAATTTTACTTAAAAAATTGAGAACAGATTAATCGACAGAACCTTAGCTCGTATTTTTTTTGTTCTGCGCATTGTGCACTGGATTAGATAAATAAGTTTCAGCCTCCACAAAAACGGTGTTCCAAAAAGAGGAATGAAGAGGGCACCATAGAGTTTAAAGAACGAGGAATCAGTGCCTATAGTGTGTCCCCACACAACACCGCCTCTCAGAAACGGTAATTTTCGAAGGAAGTCGATAAAATAAGATGGAATTTGAAGAAGAAAGTCGTTTGTGCGGAATAGCAGGACAGAAGTGAGCCAAAAAAGATGGTCTGTCACACAACAAAAAAATTACTCTACTTAAAAGAACAGAAAGCTTACCTCCTCTTCGGCTCAGGACCTCTCATTTTCAACCCGCGAATGCTTATTCACAGTAGTGCTAGACCCATACCAGATTCGGCCTGTCGGGACCTCACATTTTCCCTCTGGGAGTGCTAATTTTCATGGACACAATAGTTGAGACCCACAACAGATTCGGCCTGTGTATCATCGCGGTTTCTCATCCCAGTCGCAAAGTTAACACATGTCAGAATTTTAGTTTGAATTCAAAAAGAAAGTTCCGAAGTTCCGAGAAAGTGAAAAGTTTCAATTAAATCAGTTAAAAATCATTTGTTGAGGCAAGAATAATTTTATTCAGGGAGAAACATTGTTGTTGTTTGATGATGTAAATGTTATTGAATACAAAAGAGATAGTTCAATGATGTGATTATTATTTGATTCAGCAAAGATCAATTGATGTAGCAGATATCATTATGAAATTCCATCTAATAACTATCATTATGAAAATTCCATCAAATGGTCAGCCTGTGTTTAGCTTTGACCGAATATTAATCAGGTGCTAACGCAGCAGAGCAGACTTTCATGCCTTGCATACATTGCTCCAATTGTATATTCTGCTTAGCTTTGCAATTTGTAAACACTTCATTTTTACATAAGTACAGGCATATTTACATAATATAAACGCAATACTTCCGTAATTTTTAGAGAAATATTATGTAATGCAGAAATATTTCCAGAAATGGTTTTTAATCTAGAAATGTTTATTGAAATTTTATGTAATATAGAAATATCTACATAATATTTAGATAAGAATAAAATTGCACAATGTTTAGCGCCACATTTTCCTCAGTCGCGCATGTTCAAAAATTTTAAAGACCCACATTTTTCATTGGCAAAGAGTTTTAAAATGTGCGGTTGCTAACTGTTAACACAATGGGAAATTTCAATAAATTGGTTTCTTACATTTCGCATTTGCATGTGATTGTTGTGAAAAAATTGCATTTTCAATCCTGTTACTTCCCTAACAATATTATTTTTTTCTCACGGATGTTAAAGCAAGAGATGAAAAGAAAATTTCAAATCTGCGTCTTGTTTTCGCAAGGTATTATTTTCAACTTGGCAGCAACCTCAAAAATATAACTTGAGAATCTACCCCGACTGAAAATTGCCTGTAATAATTTAAGAAACACAATTTGAGAAAATTATGAAAATCCAGCATATAAGCTAAAAATTCATCTCAAAAGTCTTTGCACTCAGAAAACACATTTTCAAACCTCTTAGCATGATTTGACAATTTCTGCCACGAAAGAATCTCTAAAGTACACATGTAAAATGAGCACTGAGTACACAACACGAGGGATTTGTGCCAAGAAAAGTTGTTAAATACGGAAAAATTCTTAAATACAATCAAATCTACCAGCTAAGACTGGGAAGAACGGAAAAAATATCTTAAATATTTTTTAATATCAGACAGCTAACAATCAAGTCCAAAACTTGCTGGAAACTCAGCTTCTGGCATCCTCTGATGCAGTTTCTGGCATCATCTGATGCAGTTTCTGGCATCATCTGATGCAGTTTCTGGCATCATCTGATGCAGTTTCTGGCATCATCTGATGCAGTTTCTGGCATCATCTGATGCAGTTTCTGGCATCATTAATGTAGTTTCTGGCATCATCAGTTTCTGCCAGCATCAGTTTCTGGCATCATCTGATGCAGTTTCTGGCATCATCTGATGCAGTTTCTGGCATCATCTGATGCGGTTTCTGGCATCATCTGATGCAGTTTTTTGGCATCATCAAATGTTGTTTCTGTCAACATCAGTTTCTGGCATCAACAGTTTCTGGCATCACCAGTTTCTGACATCACCAGTTTCTGACATCACCAGTTTCTGACATCAACAGTTTCTGACATCACCAGTTTCTGGCATCACCAGTTTCTGACATCAACAGTTTCTGACATCACCAGTTTCTGACATCACCAGTTTCTGACATCACCAGTTTCTGGCATCACCAGTTTCTGACATCACCAGTTTCTGGCATCACCAGTTTCTGACATCACCAGTTTCTGACATCTCCAGTTTCTGACATCACCATTTCTGACATCAGAAGTTTCTGACATCACCTGATGCCAGAATGATATCTGCTCTCCGATTTGACTCACGCGAAGTTTGCAAAAACGAACAGACGACAGAGCGACGGCGTCGACAACAAAGGAAGCCTTTGTGAAGAACGTGAACATCATTACTGGCTTCAAAAGGGATCAGATTGTCCATCAGGTTTCGTCCTATAGCCTTAATAAGACTTGGTGCAAGCCCAACGGTGACAGCTCCTGTGTTGAAAGCAAGTAATGCGGACTGACTTCTGTGTTGGTAGAACTTTTTTCCGGAGCGTCAAGCCAACGTAGCTTTAGCTGGTTCGTTTTTTTTTGTTATTTCTTCTCTTTTCGTGATCTGAATTGTGTCATTTATTCTGGTTTCTTGTTCTAAATCCTGTCATTTCTTCTGGTTTCTTGTTCTAAATCCTTTCATTTATTCTGGTTTCTTGTTCTAAATCCTTTCATTTCTTTTGGTATCTTGTTCTAAATCCTTTAATTTCTTCTGGTTTCTTGTTCTAAATCCTTTCATTTCTTCTGGTTTCTTGTTTTAAATCCTTTAATTTCTTCTGGTTTCTTGTTCTAAATCCTTTCATTTCTTCTGGTTTCTTGTTCTAAATCCTTTCATTTCTTCTGGTTTCTTGTTCTAAATCCTTTCATTTCTTCTGGTTTCTTGTTCTAAATCCTTTCATTTCTTCTGGTTTCTTGTTCTAAATCCTTTTATTTCTTCTGGTTTCTTGTTCTAAATCCTTTCATTTCTTCTGGTTTCTTGTTCTAAATCCTTTCATTTCTTCTGTTTTCTTGTTCTAAATCCTTTCATTTCTTCTGGTTTATTGTTCTAAATCCTTTCATTTCTTCTGGTTTCTTGTTCTAAATCCTGTAATTTCTACTCGTCTCATGATCATGATTGTGCTGTATTCATTAGTTTCTTTTTAGCAATTCAGTCCTATCTTCCTGTTGTATCCTTCAATTTCTATCGTGTAATTCGGTACTATCTTCCTGTTTTTTCCTTCAATTTCTATCGTGTAATTCGGTACTATCTTCCTGTTTTATCCTTCAATTTCTATCGTGTAATTCGGTACTATCTTCCTGTTTTATCCTTCAATTTCTATCGTGTAATTCGGTACTATCTTCCTGTTTTATCCTTCCGTTTCATTCCAATGATTTAGTGCTATGTTTGTGTTGTATTCCTCAGTTTCGTCACAGCAATTTGGTACTATCTTTCTGTTGTAACCTTCAGTTTCGTATCAAGAATTTAATAATATCGTACTTCAGGAATTTAATCTTATCTTTCTATTGAATTCCTTAGTTTCGTCACAGTAATTCGATGCCATCTTTTTTCAGAAATTTAATTTCAAAAATTGAATTCTATCTTGCCATTGAATGCTTCAATTTCGTATCAAGAATTAAACGCCATCTTCTTTCAGGAACATGATTTCAGGAATCTAATTCTAATTCTAATTTAATTCAGTTCCGTGCCTGTAATTCAATATCACCATAAAAGCAGTTGTATGAGCAGGTTCAAAAGCTCAAGTTTTACGTATTTTGAAATGCGTTGATTTTAGATTCTGAATGATCCGATCGCCCGAGGTTAAAAACAGCAACTATTGTACAAGCAAAGCGTTATGGTCTAATAGAAACTGTTAACAATGGAAAACGTTCCGATTTGATAACAATGAAGCAATCATTGTAGAGACAATCTCCACCATTGATCTGTCTGCCGATCTCAAAAGCAACGACCAGCAATGGTTTCATCAGACTGAGGCTCTCACTCGCATGCTGCAAATACATATTGCTTCTATGTTTGTGAATTCAAACATCAATTAATGTAACAGTGTATCTTGCAAATGTGTGTATATATACTGTACATTGCACCTATTTAAATACAATGAGAAAGTGCAAATGTAATATTTTGTTTTGTATGTCGCAAATGTATTTTTTTAACATGAACTTAACGGTTTCAAAATACATATCTATATTTCTTGTGTCAACGTTCAAAGGGATGTCTACGATCTTACCTAAGTCTGCAGTTGACATCATCTGTTTGTTACTCAATTCATCAATCCTTTCCACAGTTGATGCGAGCTCTTGTTTTCGTAATATTTCTTCATTCATTCAAAATGATTTCTTCACTAATTCAAAAATTTTCTTCAAAAAACATTTCTTCATTTATTTAAAAAAATTTCTTCATTAATTCAAAAACAGTTTTTCATTAATTCAAAAACATTTCTCCAAAAAACATTGCTTCATTCATTCAAAAACATTTTTTCATTAATTCCAAAACACTTTTTCATTCATTCAAAAACCCTAATACGCCAGACCTACAGCCTGAACCCTACGTCACTCAAAATCTACACCCTGTGCAGCGAATATCTACGCAACAATCATTTCAAGTTCCTAGCTGAACACTATACCTGCTGCAAGTCTTCTTCAGAGCACAAGGTCTCAGATCTGTCCTCCGATTTAGACGCCAGAGTAAATGCTCTCATCGTACTTCGAAATGTCCGCACTCTACGCAACAATATGTCTAGAATTGCTCGCTATGTACTCGTAGGCTGGATTCAAATACAAATATCTCCTAAATCTGTAACAAGACACAACAGATAATAGCTGAATTCACTCAAAGAAACACTCAAGGAGCTAGTCTGCCACTCAGCGGTGCTTTTCTACATCAGTTTGCCAGTCTACAAACGTATCTTTGCTTCAGTCTGCTGGTTTTCAACCCCATCCCTGCTACAGTCTGCAACTATGAATGCATTTCTGATGCAGTCTACTTGTCTACAACCGTATTTCTGCCAGAGTTTGCCAGTCTGCAACCGTATTCCTGCTGCAGTCAGCAACTAAAAGCAAATCACAGCTACATATGGCAGGTCAAAGGCGTATCCGTGCTCCAACATTCCTCTATAACCTTCTCTGTGCCACAATCTGACTATTTATTCCCTCCGTTCCACGCTACAAAACGTTGTTCAACAATTTTATTTGCTGCATTCTGCCATTATACGACAGCACTTCTGCTCAACCTGAACTCCTGTTTACCACTCACTTCTTTACAACGATGTCCCCGCTACAGAATGCCTCTATATAGTCTGCACTGCATCTAGTCTGCCGTGCCTCTAGTCTGCACTGCCTCTAGTCTGCACTGCCTCTAGTCTGCACTGCCTCTAGTCTGCACTGCCTCTAGTCTGCAGTGCCTCTAGTCTACAATGAATCATGTCTGCACTGCATCTAGTTTACAGTGCCTCTTGTCTGCAAGGCCTCTAGTCTGCAGTGCCTCTAGCCTGCACTACCTTTAGTCTGCAACACGTCAACTCTGCACTGCCTCTAGTCTGCAATGGCTCCTGTCTGCACTGCATCTAGTTTGCAGTGCCTCTAGTCTGCAATGACTCCAGTCTGCAATGCCTCTAGTCTGCAATGCCTCTAGTCTGCAATGCCTCCAGTTCGCAACGCCTCTAGTCTGCAATGCCTCTAGTCTACAATACCTCTAGTCTGCAATGCCTCTAGTCTGCTGTGTCTCTAGTCTGCACTGCCTCTAGTCTGCTGTGTCTCTTGTCTGCAATGCCTCCAGTCTGCAACGCCTCTAGTCTGCACTGCCTCTAGCCTGCACTGCCTCTAGTCTGCACTGCCTCTAGTCTGCAATGCCTCTAGCCTGCAATGCCTCTAGTCTACAATGCTTCAATCTGCACTGCCTCTAGTCTGCAATGCCTCTAGTTTGCTGTGCCTCTAGTCTGCGACGTCTCCGGTCTACAATGCTTCAGTCTGCAGTACACAACAGTCTGCAGCTCAAAGCAGCGCCATCTCTGCAATATGCAGACGCAGCTGCAGGACGCTCTCTCGAGGATTGGCCGAGGGTGCTTACAGAGCTGCAGCTGCAGAATGGCTCCATAACTGCAGAGTTCTGCTGCTGCTGGTACCGTGCCGGAATGATGAGTGGCTTTGTAATGGTACTGGCGCTCTCAGGCTTTATTGGTCGTGTTTGTGATGATGGTAACTAAATTTGGTGGTAACTGTATTTGACCTTAACTGTATTTGATAATGATAACTGTATTTGACACTCGTATTTGGTGATAACTGTGTTTAGTAACTGTGTCTGATAATGACAACTTCAATAATTATTGATAGAGATAACTATATTTGATAATGAAAACTGTATGTAATAATGAGAACTGTATTCTGAAGTAACAATTGATGGTGTTCGAGAAACTTATAACTGTTTTTGATAACTGCATTTGGAGATAACTGTATTTGATAATGATAATTATGTTTTTTATCGATATCTATATCTGATAATGATAACTATATTCTGAGGTTACAATTAATGGTGTTTGAGAAAATGATAACTGTGGTTGATAACTGTGGCTGTGTTTGAAATAACGAAAACTGGATTATTAGCGCACAGTTAACGGGATTTATGAAAACAATCAGTTCTTTTTTCTAAACAGCAATGATTTTCAGTGTTTGAGGGAATGATAAGTGTTTTTTTATCGCACATTTAAAGATTTTACTGAAGCGATAAACGATACATTTTTAAGGGTAACATGTAGAGGTATTTGAGAAAACGATGAACCGTGTTGTGAGGCAACGATCGCTTTTGCAATTTGTGTTTAAAAAACGACACACTGCGCAAATTAATGCAATTTGTGTGAACAAATCGTTTACTTAAGGCGACGGTTAAACGCTCTTATCGTATAGCACAGAATATACTATACATATTATATTCTGTTAATAGTATATATGAGCGTGTAGTATATAATATACACTGTATGTAAGAGCGAATAGCATAGTATATACTATACATACTACATAATACACACAGTTTATCAAAACGTTTAGCATAGTATATACTATACATACTGTATACTATATATAGTACGTAAGAGCGCATAGCATAGTATATACTATATACATGTATTGGATGTTCTGAAATAGCTTCAGACATTTAAAAGAACTCTTGTGTACAAAAGTAGGCCCTTAATAGCAAGCCTACACACGAAAGTACGCAACAACCGTGAGCGTACGCTTGGGCTGCGCTCAGACGCCATCACGCCTCATACGACATTCTGTCTCTCAACACACTGACGAGCGATCGTTTACGACGGTGGATATTGCAATTATTTTGGAGATTGCAGTCACTTACGACGGTTAGAATGTAGTTATTTTGGAGAGTACAGTTATTTACGACGACGAAGTCCCTTTTGCTGGAATTATTTACTACTGTGAAGACTGCAGAAATCATACTTTTGAGGGCCTAGGGCGCAGGCCTATGTGTGAATAAATCTGGAATAAATGAAAAATAAACAATGGATATATAAACAACCATGAGTTTGTTTCTTTATGCGCGTAGTTCTAAGTTAAATAACTGTTTTTTATTAGCCAATGACTTTTTACCTTATTAGCATGGATGCAACTTTTGGATATTTGTTTATAGTTAAATGAGGTAAGCATTTATTTATTCCTAGCTTACGTTTTTTACGAACATTTCACATAAATTTCAATTTATTGATGCATGTAACCCACATATTTTTCGAACATTCCACAAAATTTTCATACGCCCGCAAAAATGTTTTCATTTGAAGACATTAAATCTCCTTTTATTGTTGGCATTTGGTGTGAAGGAAAAACATCCTCTGAGTAGGAACTTTTTTCACAAATCTAATTTACTTCAGCAAACATGGCCTCGCTTGATGCCGCCTTCATTCACTGTTCAAGTTAATTCACAAAAAAAAAATTATAAAAGAAATTGAAGGTTTCCAGTGAATTTGTTTAATTTATAGTTTTTTCATTTTTAAACAATTCTTTGTAGATCATTGTTACAAATGAAGCGTCAAGGCGCATAGAGTGATGGTGGAAAAAGAAGTGATGATAGAGATAGAGGAGAGAGAAGTGATGAGGGAAAGGGAAAAGTAAAGATAAGCGAGTAAACAGTTTTTATAATAATAATAACTTTTCGGCTTAAGTTGCATCACCCAAGAATTTTCGAGAAATTTGAAATTCGCGGAATTAAACTTTCACAGACCTAAAACTTCAGATTTTGATAACATCAAAGAAAATACTTAACCAAAAATAAAAAAATAGAACCCTAATACTTATATGTAGTGAATACAAACTTGCCTGCCTATTTGTTGAAAGACGGATGGGGTTTGAATATAAACAAATATATGTATATGTTTTTATTAGATGTGTGTATAAATGTTATTAAGTACTGTATATGAAGGTAAATAATTATAAATAGATATATTCATATTATACATAATTAAATGAATTGTATTTAGATATACATATACGTATGTGACCAATGCCAATTATCTAACTAGAATTAGGCAATATATCACAAGACTCTGCGCGGTCCGTGACGGTTGAATGAAGCGGTCATGTCAATTGGACAACAGCTAATTGGACACCGACCCTCCAGTGCCCCCCACGCTAGGCTGCAGAGCGCGGCTGGTCACGCCTGCACACGCCGATGCACAGCGCGCACAACAGTACATATAGACCAAATTATAGCGGACGAGTAAAAGCAAATTATCCTCGAAATTGAAAAAAACAATTTTTTTACAATATTGTCTGTTTGTAATATGCTATATAAATGCGTACAGTATCCTCTCGCTCCGTATTTTCACTACGTAAATTCACACACTACGTACACATGTCAGCTTCACCACCCCGCGTGCAAAAAACGTACACGCGCGTCCAGCCCGTTTTGGCCGCGCGACAAATCACGTCTGCGAGATTAATTTATCACGTGGTACGGATTGATTTATCAGCGACGCGTGGGCTCATTCATCACGTAGACTAATTTGTCAGCCACGTGCGTCAAGTCCCAGAAAAGACGCGTAAAGCTGCGCTACGCGTTTTGTTGTCTGCTGCGGACTGTGGGCCTTGAAATCAATGCGGTTGCCATACATTGGAGTCAAGAATTCAGAATTTTTACGCGGTCTCTATAGCGCCCCGAAATGGCCGCAGTCAAAGTGAGCAGACACGGAGTCGCAAAATTAAAAGCATCGCAACTTCGAAAGTCGCTGGCATCGGAGCTTCGAAAGTCGCTAAATTAAAAGCATCGGAGGTTTGAAAGTCGCTAAATTAAAAGCATCGGAGGTTTGAAAGTCGCTAAATTAAAAGCATCGGAGCTTCGAAAGTCGCTAAATTAAAAGCATCGGAGGTTTGAAAGTCGCTAAATTAAAAGCATCGGAGGTTTGAAAGTCGCTAAATTGAAAGCATCGGAGCTTCGAAAGTCGCCATATTAAAAGCATAGGAACTTCGCAAGTCACTAAATAATAAGCATAGGAACCTCGCAAGTCGCTAAATTAAAATCATTGGAACTTCGAAAATCGCTAAACAAAAATCATCGGAGCTTCGAAATTTTGGCGCGATGTAATGTTGGTTGGTGACTTTCTTGGGATAAAAGTGCACCAATCTACGAATCTGGTCTATCTGTTACGTGCAGTCGCATGTGTCTTTAAGAGTGTTCTATATATCTGATGCACGAATCAATTATACGCATCTGATGCACGTATCAGTTATACGGGTTTAATGTAAGTATCAGTTATACGCATCTGATACATGTATCAGTTATACGCATCTGATACATGTATCAGTTATACGCATCTGATACATGTATCAGTTANATACTAGCGTTAATAGTGGGTGAATGTATTTTAATGTTTAATTTATTCTCGTACTTTGAATGTGAGCAAATTTATCCAAATGCTTAATTTACTCTCGTACTTTTAAAGGTGAGCAAATTTATCCTAAAGTTAGATTTAAGTTCGTATTTATGCAGTGAGCAAATTTATCCTAAAGTTAGATTTAAGTTCGTATTTATGCAGTGAGCAGATTTATCCTAAAGTTAGATTTATGTTCGTATTTATGCAGTGAGCAAATTTATCCTAAAGTTAGATTTATGTTCGTATTTATGCAGTGAGCAGATTTATCCTAAAGTTAGATTTATGTTCGTATTTACACAGTGAGCAAAGTTATTCTAAAACTAAATATATGCTCGCATTTGTAGAGTGAGCGAATGTGGAAGAAGGAAAAAAACTTTATTGTTTGAAGTTCCGCACACGATAAGCGGACGCTGCGTTACGAGCAAGCCATTAAAAAACTTGTTACTTAATTCTAAGCAATGTTAACACAGCGACCAAGTGATGCATGCTGCTTTTGTGGCGTGTATGGAATTGATGAATAGCATTCATGTGGTATATATGTAGAATTGATGAAAGGAATTGATGTGGAATATATAGAACTGATGTGGAATATATAAAATTGATGAATGGAATTGATGTGGTATACATAGAATTGATGAACAGAATTTATGTGGAGTCTATAGAATTGATGAGAAATATGTAGTATTGAGGAATAAAGTTGTTGGAATGTATATAAAATTGATGAACAGAATTTATGTTGAACATACATGGTTGATGAACACAATTGATTTGGAATATATTGAAAAGATGAATAGATACACGTAAATGTACGTGAGTGGGAAATGTGTGTATGTAAAAGGTCAGTGCATGTTGGTAAAATGTCTCAAAATGTACATGGATTTTTTTCTATAGATTCACACATACATGTGCATGGCCAGTATATGTAGGAAATTTGTACGAAAACTTAACTTGTGAATGCGTGCACGCAAAGAACAACTAAATGTGCGAACATAATGGTTGAATGTGCGCGTGTAAGATCTAAAATTATGCATAAAATTGTGAGTAAATACGCCGAGATAAAAATTGAACAACATTCTAGTTTTTTTCGTCTAAGGACAGGCATTTCATTTTGGGATCGCAAAAAATTAAAATTATATTAATCGTACTGTTTTTGTGTGTGAGGAAGGACTTATTATTTCGGGTCTAGAAAAAAGGAAAAAATTATAATTTATCCGTGTCTGAGGACAAGATTTTGTTTCCGCAAAAAAATTAAATTGAGCTAAAAAGACTGAAAATTAAAATAATTTAAAATTTAAAATTTAAAAGGTAAAAAAAAT